>DF239922.1:0-21864 GCA_000507305.1 Breviolum minutum Mf 1.05b.01 | reverse complement strand
CAACAACAACAACAACAACAACAACAACAGCAACAACAACAGCAACATTAGCAACAGCAGCAACAGCAGCAACAGCAACAACAACAACAACAGCAGCAACAACAGCAAGAACTGCGCTGACAAAGCCAACAACAACAGCCACGGTTTTGTGCCAGGCGCATCGCGGGATTTGTGAAGCGCGACAATATTGACTGACCTTTTTCTGCCCCTCTTGCCTGCCAGAAAGCACCAAGACGGGAGATACCTGCTGAGAAGCGCGAAATCTCCTGGAGAGCCAATGAAGCCAATGCTGATAGGCACAAATGTATTGGGCATGTGCCGCACGTGTGTGCATGCACACGTCTGTTCATCTAAAAGTTTTGAAGACATTGGTCTTCCCGCGAAGGGGTGAAAGTGTAGATGAAGTGTAAATCTATATGTATATATATATATATGGACTAGTGTATGGAATGCATCTTACATACGCCTGTGTTTCATTTCTTTGCGGCAGACTGCTGAGAGGGCGGCCAAATGACAAGGGCAAGACCTTTCAGGGTCCTGTATGCGGGACACAATGATGGTCACTGAACCTAGCACCTGAACGCAGAAACGCAGGCACAGGCCACCCCCAGCTGACCAAACGACTCTCACTTCAGAATTTGCCTTTCGCACACACTGCACCCTCCAGTTCTCTTGAGACAACTGCCATGCTGAAAGCAAACTGAGCTTGACCAAGGGTTCCAAAGTCCACCTGGCGTGAAAGTTTTCAATTTCGAATTCGAAACTCAGGAACTCCACTTCAAGAGGCCCTCAATGGGGTGAAAGCAGGAAAGCAGTGGAGCATCGCGCATAAATCTTATCAATCAGCTCTGCAATCAAAAAAAACATGATACATTACATGCAAAGCATTGCGAGGCTAACCCAACACAACTCAACAGAAAAGGAGAAAAAACTACAATTTCTGCACCATCTTATACTCACCAACGGCCAACTTGACAGAAAAGAAAGCACATAATCCGGATTGACAAATGAACAACCGTGAAGGAGCTGGATATATTTGCCAGCACAGGGTGCCAACAAAAAACTGACGATGGATTGGAAAAGCCTACCGCAAAACCTCGTCACAAAATGGCCTACAATTATAGCAAAACTCCGGTGCTGCACAGTAATTTGGCTGTTTTCTGAATAGCTGAAGCATCTCTCTGGCCTCGCCAGCAAAGTAGAGTCCCCCAAGCACTGAGTAAGGAACGAGCCTTGCCAGGTAGAAGAAAGCCTGACGTTACCACGAGTAGCTTGCTAGCACTGATTCGCTACTCCAAAGATATGACACGTGCAACTGCTGCATGACGCGCACATCTTCCCCACCTTCTGATAAGCTGACAGGCCCGTCTCCCAAGCAATGAGGCTGTCATAATTGGTCAAGGCTGCATTAAGCTTGCCTTGAACCTTGAAGGCAAGGGCCAGAACAAATATGCATCACAAACAGTATGTTTTGCAATGTCCGGACCCAACACTCAAATTGTCAAAGGCTCCACATCTCAAGTGCAACCTGCCTCTCCTTGCTCCCGCTTCTCGCCCCCGTAGAAAGCAATTGCCTCTGCATTGTCCCTGATGTGGACCAAACCTTGTCCCGTGTAAGAACGGCAGCAACACCAGCATGGTTTGCTTCTGGCGTGGAATGACACTTCAAAGCAACAATCATGTGCTGAGCACAGGTAGGAAGAACATGGAGAAAGCTCCTGGGAGCATGACTGTAGCGGAAATCCGCTTGCATGCGAAGCTGCTGATAGTTGAGACCCACCAAACGTCCTGTTCTTGGGAAGCCAACGGGTTTATATGGCTTAGTGTAGCATTCTAGGAGAGATGGAACCAAAAGCGCCGTCAACGTGCTGTCACTTTGTCCTCCCAAGAAAATTGCGATGTAAGTGCCAACAATCGCCTTCAAATCTCAAGTCAGCTGATCAACTGGTTCTGACCGGCATTTGCAAAAACCAGGCTTGGTGCTGTTAGATGATAGTTCTGGCACCAGGCACAAGCATCAATGCAAGAGACGCATAGTGTCATGACAGTCATGATACTAAATCTCAAGATAGGGGCTGCCGGGCTGCACTAGTTTCTGCCAAGCGGCATAGACAGCGAGTGCTCCGGTCAGTGTTTGGGATGTTGACCAGAGAATGGCAGAAAAAGAAATCAGATTCAAAATGCTGTCCAACACATCCAACCTTACTTTGCCAGCAACGAATGTTGTATCAAGTAGCAATAGATAGCAATAGATCCCTCGAAAGCGAATCATCAACAAAATCAAGTTTTTCTGCATGGAAGGGGTTGTAAGGTGCAAAGGTGTGTCATGAAAACGCGGCTAGTTGCGAATCTCTGAGGAGCTTCGAACCCACTGCCTACAAAACCAACAACACAGCAAGGAGCAGAAAGTCCAAGGTGACTTTGGTGAAATAATTCACATCCTCGGCGATGCGTTGGTCCGGATTGTCCACGTCAGTGCTTTGCGAATTCCTGAGCAAGCTTCATCTGCAAGCATGCTAAGCCCATGGGCACCATGTGCATCACAGTAAGACTGTCCGTTCTAGCCATTTGAGGTTGCACATGCAAAGCTTCGTGAGTAAAGGTCAAAACGCACATGGGATTATATGCAATTGAACCGGTACCAGTAGCAGCAAATTGGTCAGCTATTTCAAGATGGGAGTCGAGTCCAGCAAATAGAAAGATCGATTGGACAAATATTTTTCCAAGAAGAGTTCCGTCAGGTCTTGCCGCCAATAACGACCTGTGGCAAAATGCTTGCTGCGGCACACGCAGTACGACAGGTTCCTCTGCCGGATCTGAGAAGCTGACCCAAGGTCAGTCGAACATAGCGGTAGCCACCTTGGTGCGGCACTGATTCAAGAAGCTTCAAAATCATGACAGGAATGTCAGGACCCTGAGTGTTGCCAGATGGGGAAAAGGGTGAAGGTAAGCCTGCAAAGCCATGCCTGACAACTGACAACCTGTCTACGTACTAACGAAGGCGACTAAGGTGTGTAATTTGATAGTGTGTATGGAGGGTCCCGTCCAGCAACGTACCTCACCAAAACCATCTTTTTTTATCATTGCATGCACCATGTGCGCCCGATGCGGATGCTGCGGCGCATTGCCTCTGTCCCTCTGCAGGCTCTCGCACAAATGAAAATAAAAATGTCTTGCAGCCATTTGAATGCAAGGATGGACACCAAAATTGGCATCACGTACCATCTATACACTCTATTTCTTATATCTTATCTTTCTTTATCTACCTTACCTTAGCTGATTGAATAACCATCTCTTCATTGTGCAAATATCATCGTACGTCATACAGCATCTTATCGCATCGTATGGTGTCGATAGTACCATTCGGTATCACTGAAGAGTTGGATGTGAGTTGGTTGGGATACAGTATGTTATATCTGATCACTCTTATCCTTGTTGTGTCGTATTTGAACATATGATTTTTCTTATCTTATCGAATCTTAGCTTCTCTTGACTCTTAGCTTTTCTTGACATACATGCTCCAAGCCTATGTTGCCTTATATCAAATTATACATGATTTCATCTTATCATCCTGCCCTCTTGAAAAATACCCTTCACGGGGAGGCGTTGGTACCATGACCATTGGGAGGGGGAGTCGCTCTCTCTCTCTCTCTCTCTCTCTCTATATGTGTGTGAACATATTTGCTATGACTATGAATCCTACTGCATGTGTAAGGGTTTGCTCTATATGAATCGTATATACGGTACTGCTCTTTACACTATGACCTCTCACAGAAACTGAATGCAAAGAAACAAATATATACAGGATATATAATATAAATATATATATTATGATGTGTCCGTTCCAGGCCAAGGAACTTATTACAGGCACTGCCACCACAAGAGCCCCAGCAAATACCCCCAACTGCTCATAGAAACCAGCTGCATTCTTCGCGACCTGAGCGAAAGAAGGTCAGTTTCAAAATTACCAAAGGAATTCGAAACCACTCAGACTGTGCCAGCGCCCGACGGCATTGCATCAACGCCGGGGCAAGTGTATGAGCAATGGAAGAAATGCATTTTGACAGGTACCCCCTCCCCACTGTCTGAGTCGACCACTCTCTCCTTTCTCCTAAGGCTAATTTGCTTTTTTTTAAAAGATACTATCTTGTGATTAGTGCACATTGGGAGGCCTTCCCTGCACGTGCCTCCGGTGGGGCATGATGCTAGACATTGCGAATTTGCTCGCTACCGCTACTTTTCAGGAAATTGTAAAAGGCGACAAAACTTCGGGCTCTTTTCAACATGTTTCCGGATTTGCGGTAATTACTGTTTTTGTTCCTCTTTCTTGCACTTATGGCTCCCATCTTTTTCTTTGACCAGTCTTCTTTATCTTTATCATCCTGCACCTGGTTTTGGCCATTTGCTTTCATTTCCAATTATCGCTCGCGAGACCCTGGACTCCCGTTCGCACATCAGAAAAACTTCTGTTGCTAATTCTTGGCGGCCCTCATGGAGTGTTCAGACTCCAAGAGGAAGTACCGTAGCTTCCAAAAACTCCTTGCAGCAATGGTGCCAAGACATTGTCGACTGTGCGAAACACCTCAGGAGTTTGCAAAGTCATGATGCTGTTTTTGGGTGGTCAAAGGTTGAAATTGGCAACAGAAAGCCTTGGCAGGGTGCTAAGTGTCGAGCATAGCTCAATAGAACGTTCAAGCCCGTGACGCAGAAAAGCAGAAAAAGCAGCAAGGCGAGAAGACCCCACCTCACAGCACTGCGGATCCCAAGACCAAATACAAGGCTTCTTTCTCCACATTCTCTCATTCTCTTATATCCGAAGTGTCACCACTTGCTCGTTGGACAGGCATATTTGCCACTGCGCCCTCCCATCGGACTTCTTCGACAGGCATATGCGGCACCCTTTTGTGAATGTTGTCTGTCAGTCTGAGAGGGCTTCTAAGGCACTTATGATAACATTAAATCCTCTTATAAGACAGAATGCTGAAAGGGATCAACCTGCGTATAGCAATTGATAAATAGCACAACAAAAGCACAGAAAGCAGAGACAGAATCAAAAAGACAAGCAAAAAGCACAAAAGGCCAAGCAAGTGCAGAATGCATACAAGAAAGAACAAGCAAGGAAAGAAAACACAAGGAAAAGCACCATGAAAAAAAAGGAAGCACAAGCAAGACATGAAGCACAAGCAAACAAAAGACATAAAAAGCAAACTTTGGAGGAACTGACGCAGGCAGAACCGAGTTGTCAGAACCATGGACCGTTGTGTTTCATCAAGCTGCTGCCGCCAGCGGCCCTCCAGACGTTTCCGCCCGCTGAAGAATGCCCCTGCTGCTATTGCCACAGCGGCCGCTGCGGCTCCCACCAAAGGAGCCTGTTTCCATCAGCAGTGCTGTTGCCCATTACATTTCTCCCAAACGAACCATGCACACATATAACTTTACATCATATTCAGCCCTTTGGACGTGCATCACTTGCAGATTGAAAGATACCTCAACAAGAGCGACACATGAATCTGTCAGTGTCACATGAAGTAATCTACGAATGCATGGTTCCTACGTTTGCTGCCTAGTAATGCCCTGATCTATTCAGGTCATGCAGGGCAATGTGCATAAATTCAGAACGAAACACGTCGCACTTCCGAGGAATTTTCACCGCAATGCAAATCATTGCCGCGCGATGCCAATCCCAACCAGATTGTTTGCATCTATATGAGCACCTTCCTGCACCAGGAAAGCCTAAGCCTTGCAACCCTCATGTTCCCAAGACTTATCTATCTATTGATCAATCTATGTACTTATTCTAGATGTATGAATTGCTTCCTACACTGCGGAGGTGGTATTGTCTGCCTCGTCTTTGTCTCAAGTTCTAGATTGAGTTTTAGGTACATCAGCGCTAGCACCACAATCAGAATCAGGTCCCAGACCCCGCCCCATACCATTTTGCTGGCATGGACTACAAAAAAGATCAAAAAAGCATACACTTATTATGTATTACAATTCTATATAGTCATAAGGTCTCAAAAATGCGGGATGCAACAGGGCGCTCCATCCAGTTTTGTCCTCACTCGATCGCACGCACAGACTATGTGATGTTGGAGCTTCGTAGTGCACACGGGTCTCCACACAAACAAACATGCAGGTCTCAACAGTTTGGGGGTCTAAAACAAATTTTCAGCTTGGCATGCCTATTGGACTTCAAATTGTTTCGTCTTCAGTTGACTTCAGATTGCTTCTCAGTTGACTTCAGATGGTGTTATCCTTATCCTCAACTGCCTTCAGACTGCTTTTATCATCCTAGGGCAGCGGCAGCAGAAGAAAGAAAAACAAGTTTTGGGGGCCCCTTCTTTCCGAGAACCAAATAAATCATGGCAATTGAATGATTTGGGCCAAACTTTCATTCGTGAGAACATTGCAAACTAATCAACATCTAACATTAGTCCAGAGTACAAATGGCAGAACTGACAAGCTTTCTCAAACTGTCTTGGGCATTTGTTGTTTTTTGACAGGTTCTTTGCTGCCTTGAGTCTTGCATAGTGTTGTTAATGTGAGTTTCGAATTTAGCAGGATCTCACTTTTCTTTTCTCCATTCGCTCGTTCCCAAGATAGGTTTTGCAAAGACTGTGGTTCGTAGCCTGTGGCACTTCTGGGGGATTTTCAACTGATCGATTCCGATGTTCCTCCTGCGCATCTGTTTCCCGTTTCCCCACACGACTGACTTATTGAATGCAGAAATACGGCTCGAAACACATTGGCAGCAAAATGGGCCTACCAGTATAAAATACGACCCATCTTCCGCTCCTTTAACCGTATTTTGAGACATAGCCGTGTTGCAAATAAATACTGTAACACCATCCGGAGATTGGAGATGTGCAAGAAAAAGGTGTTCAGCAAGCTGAGGTGATATCCCAACAGCAACAGCACAATGCTGGAGACAAAGCTCATTTTGGCAGTTGTAATGCAACTCTTATATGCCACCTTATCTGAAAGCTTCGGCAACCTGTGCGCAGTAATAAATATGCATATTATCAATATACATATATATATATATATACATAGAAAGGAAAGTGAAAGAGATGCTATGTACTGGGTGTCAAAGGGCATGAATAACGCGGCGTAATGCAAACTTATGTTGTACAAATCTGGTGCGAATTAAGCTATATACTCACAATACGAAAGCATGCGACCTGGAAGGCAAGGATCCAAGGTGCAAAAAGTATCAAAAGTCTCGTAACCACTGGAGGAGAACAATCAGACTCAGAAAGGGATTCGAAAAGAACAAAAGGGATGCAGGTTGAGAATCCGAAGTTGCAAAGTTCAGAGAAAATCGATCCAGAATTGGGAAAACTTCAAAAAGCGTGAAGAGACTTTTTGAACGCTTAGCACTCTAAGTTCCGGGAGTTTGCTCTGGCTGTGTGGTCTGGTACTGCGTTGCTTCAAACATGCTGTTTATTTGCCTTTCTGTTCTTGCCTGCGTGATAGACGCCAAGGAGGTTGTCAGACCTGCAAACACGTTTCCAATCAAGCCCAGCTTTTGCAAACTGTGACACCTACGAATTGAAATGACCTTGATCAAAAAACTTCACTGTGCCTTCAGGAAGCGTCAGCACCGCCTGTGCTGCGGTGCCTGCCGCCAAGGCAAGGAAGAAGGTGCCACCAACCACACCTGTCCAAGGAATTTGCGACTGCAAGACTTGGATCATGTGCACTGCAGCCCAGCACTGCGCTTCGTTTCGCCGATTTTATGCCGGAGTTTTCACGACAGCTTCAATTTGCGGTTGTCCTTCCCGTGAATGACAAAGGCCAAGCACCCAAATCCGCCCCGAGCGGCACCAATCAACAAGGCTGCAATGAGAGCAAGGAAGCCAGGACCTTCCTCTGCATTGTCCTAGCCGCTTGGGAGTTGAAAATGTGCGCTGCGGTTTGTAAAACAGTTTCAGCGTGGTTCTTTCATGCTCTAATTTGAACACAACAGCGTGGAAATTGATACGCATTCCTTGTGCACTCGCTCTGATTCTCCTTGCCGAGGACTCAAAAACATAAAACACGAAATTGAATGCCAAGCATCAAAGGGAAGGAAGTATGGCTGGGCAATGCGGAGGAATTGGTTCCATAGTCGGTCATTAAACTCAAAGCGATCCTTGGCTCATTGGAGCCGCCAAGCCAAGTCTTGGGTTTGGCTCAGAGCGACAAATTTGATCAGACTGCAAACTGCATTGATTGGTTTCGAGCTCCGAGCCAGGTGTTCCAGTGTACATCCGCTTGCTGAAAAACAATCAAGTAACAAAACGGCGAAGTGACGAAATGCGAAACCACGTCACGATGCCAGTGATGAAGCAAGGATAGACAATGCTACAAATGGCTTGACTCTTGCCAAAGGACACACGTATAAGTATGCTAAACCATCCACATTATTACCTCCACCACTTGTACAGCTGCAGAGTTCTGAAAACTACCATCTTAAGGAAACAAAGCGTAGATTGCACATATTTTCAGGATGCCCTTGTGCAGACAAAATGCTTCCCTCAAGTCAAGGTGGTCGCTTCCTTTCTCATCCCTCATCTTACAGATTCCAAACAGCCCAGCACTTGCCCTTGTAAGATACAGGGGTCCCAGGGTCCCCAACAAACCTCATGACAACATGATTCACTGATGCACGCATCTTCAGAAGCGCCACCTTGCCGCCAAGCAGCATTTTGTGCTGATCTACCCAGTCTGGTCCTCCCACCCCTGGCAGAAAGCAGCGCCAGGAAAGCCTCGCAATGAAACTTGAATGCAAATCACTTGGGGATTGAAGAAGAAACTTGATGGAGGCACCAAAATTGACTGCCTTGCACATCAACAATCATCTATATAACCGTTTAAACTCATCACGTACGGGAAACGAGCGAAATTGTCTTCAACAGACATACCAGCTCCAAAAGACAACACCTTTGCTGACGAGCTTCAGGGACACTTCGCCCCCACTGTTTCGGCGCTTCTTCTTGCCCTCTGCATTGCGGGTAGCTCTGCACGGAAACTGCCTCCATTCTGCACAAACGAGAATCTGTTGTAAAATGTATCAGGCTTTAGAAATCAAGAAGACCACATTGTAGAATTCAAGGAGGTGAGATGCATCTAAAATTCTACCCTTGGCTACGCCTTCTGGGAAAAGCCTTTCGTAGTCCAAGCTGTCCACTGGATCTTCCGCACGCCCAGCATTGCAAGACACCAGTGCTACTGCTAAGTATTGCCAAGCAATGCAACCTCTCATGTTGTGGGATTTTACTTATATACTTCTGCTGTGCAATACTGGAGCTTGAATCTGTGGGATCTTGGAGGGATGCTGCCGCCTTGAACACACACACGCACAAGAGTCAAGTTCAGCGCTCACCACTGGGTGCATGCACAATTGTTGCGCAAATCTTCCTATTTGGCGGAGAAAAAACCAGAGGCTGATTTCTACATAGGAGGCACTTTTGGCATAGAAGCGCCACCTACGGGTGTGGTCAACAAACAAAGCCTTTGAGCCTTTCTCGGATCCCAGCCCGCTGTTGATATATGAAGACAGAACCCAGAACTTCAACTCATCCACTCAAAACCATGAGTGCCAAGTTTGAACGGAATCTGCTTTCCATCCGAGGCGTTTGACTTAAAGCTGAGTTTGTAGACACTAGTGAGTTTTGCCTCAAAGCAGGCTCGAGTCCTACCAGCAATGCGACAAGCAATGCTGTAACACGGCTCTTTCGCAGGAAAAGGTTCCATCCAAAAACAAATCACAAACCCAACAAATACATACAAATACCAAAGCCTTCTTCGTATTGAAACACTCTGGTAGATGCAAATACCAAACAAGAATCCTCAAATTCCTCCCTTCCCAACTCGAGACGTTGCCCACACGGGGCTGGCAAGGAGGACACATCCCAAATGAGTCAAATGAGCATGCATGTTAAGGCCACACAAAAAAAAAAAGTTACCTTTGCCGTGTGCTCTAACATCATGGGAATCCTAGCTATGCACCCCATGCTACCGCAAACAGAGATCAGGGTTCAAGAAGGGGATATCAACCTCCATTTTTCCTAAACAACGTCCTAAGTCTTTCTGTATCTGTATGTGTATTTTCATTTTTATTCCCCACATCTCTGTGTGGAGTTTTAATTTCTGGTGTGCCCCCCGTGCCGCGTTGCGTCACGTTGCGTCACGTTGCGGTGCATCGCTTCTCACATCACCCTCTCTCTCCCTGTCTCTCTCTTTCTCTCTCTTTCTCTCACTCTCCCTCTCTCTGTCTCTCTATGCCGTTCTCTCCCGTCGCACAACAAAGTAAGCATGCCTGATTGATGTGTTCCCGTGTCAACGTCAAATGCCTTTCTCTACATTCGCCCAAAAATTGGGCATGATTTTTTCCCTCTCGCTAGCATGAGCATGATTGACTTACTCTTGTGTCAACATCAACTGTCTTTGCCTAGGGCCGAACATAAAGTAAGCGGGCATAATTGACAGACCATAGTGTCAACGTCAAATGCCTTTGGTCTTATTACTGACTCTGCGGGGGATGTGTGTAGCGCTGCTGTGCGGCCGGTCTTCACTGGTCTCCGCAGGTGTGTGTGCCGGAGTCCATTGGTGTCCGTTTGCGTGCGGTGCTCTCTCCCTGGCGGGTGCCCGTTTGCGTTCGCAAGTGCCTTTGCATGGCCGGCGAAACGCACTCGCGTTTGCTCGCATGGACAAGAAGCTTTCACTCTCTAGAGAATGTGTGTGGCTGGTGGTGGTGTTTTGGTGGTGGTGCTGGTGGTGGTGTTTTGGTGGTGGTGGTGGTGGTGGTGGTGGTGGTGGTGGTGGTGGTGGTGGTGGTGGTGGTGGTGGTGGTGGTGGTGGCGTTTTGGTGCTATTTTGGTGCTGTGGCTGTAAAAATAATCTGGCAAGAGCTGGTCTCTAGTGAAAAAGCGCCTACAAGATGCCTTCTGGTGGAAGAGTTTTGCGATGGAAAACTTGTCTGATTGCTTGGTGCACAAGCTGCGTGATGCAAAAGGTAGTGAGTCTAACAATGTGTAAAAGCTACCTGGTCTAAAAGTTGTCTTTTTTATATAACTTTTCTGGTGCACAAAGCATCTGGTGTCTTGGTTTAACAGCTGATCTCATCATTTTCTGTCAACATGAAATGTCTCTACCCACTGTCGCCGTTCAACCATGCATATCACATCTCAGGGTGGTGGTTACCGAATGATATTAGATTAGATTTAAGAAAAAAACATCACTCGTGGGGCTAATGGGTCCTAGATTTCTAATTTGTATCAGTATTTCTGTTAATACTATTATTGGGATTGTTATGAGTCAGCCAATGATTCCGGTGGAGGTAGCTCTTGGGGGGGGTGGCGTCTACGCTTCCCTTGCGAATGAACTGCCTTCAATGTGTACACGTGCACCGGTAGGCATGCGTGCATATATGCAAGGCAGTGTGATGTCCATACTTATGTAGTCTAATGCATGCATATGTGATTGCAAGTATGTATGCATGCGTGCATGTGTCTATGTAAGTGTGTATGACTGTATGCATGATCGTACGTGTGTATGTCTGTCTGTGTGTGTGTGTATGTGTGTGTGTGTGTGTGTCTGCGTGTGGATGGATGGATGGATGCATGCATGCATGGATGGATGCATGCATGCATGCATGCATGGATGGATGGATGGATGGATGGATGGATGCATGCATGCATGCATGCATGTGTGTATGTATGTATGTATGTATGTATGTATGTATGTATGTATGTATGTATGTATGTATGTATGTATGTATGTATGTATGTATGTATGTATGTATGTATGTATGTATGTATGTATGTATGTATGTATGTGTGTATGTGTGTACGTATGTATGTATGTATGTATGTATGTATGTATGTATGTATGTATGTATGTATGTATGTATGTATGTATGTATGTATGTATGTATGTATGTATGTATGTATGTATGTGTGTGTATGTATGTATGTATGTATGTATGTATGTTTGTATCTATGTATGTATGTACGTACGTACGTATGTATGTATGTATGTATGTATGTATGTATGTGTGCGTGTGTGTTTACATGCATGCAAGTATGCATGGTGTCCTGGTTGCATGCATGCGTGTATGTGTGTACTGTGCACGTTTGTAGGTATATATGCATGTACATGTTTGTATGTATGCGAGTT
Source organism: Breviolum minutum Mf 1.05b.01 (assembly GCA_000507305.1). NCBI lineage: Eukaryota > Dinophyceae > Suessiales > Symbiodiniaceae > Breviolum > Breviolum minutum. Next base: position 9,702 of record DF239922.1, on the reverse strand, counting down.
AACCAGATGTAGAGAACGAATGTTTGTGCCAAATGTTTGTCCTGAATGTATGTTTACGAAATGGGAGTCCTCAAAAAGCCATTCATCGCCGTGGATAGGTGGCAACTCTCGGACATGGTCAGGCAGCAGATTCAAAGCGAGAATTGTACTCTCGTCTCTCGTTGTCCAATCTGTACAATGAGCCGAGCTCAACGGAAAAATGAAAAGCTCAGATCAGCCCCACATTTCCTCGCTTGTGATCAAAGGTGCACAGACGAGAAAATCATATTTTGAAACACAGAAACACAAAACTGAGGATTAAGCCGATTAAGCACGTACCATTGGGGGAATAGCATAACAGCAAGCATTTGCAAAGCGCCACAGGTGACACCAGCACCCTCCCTGGAAACGGCATGCCTATGTGAGGGGCACCACCAAGCAACCCATCATCGGCATGAATGCCATCAAAAAACGCAAGATTCATAGCAGCAATTCAAATTGCTGATCAAAAAAATCTAATTAAGAAACTTCCAATGTACGCACTTTGAAACAAGAGTACAGGCACAGTTCAAAAAAGTAGAAGGAATAGTTCGGGAAAGGAGGTGATTTTTTGGTGTGGGAGGGTCAGTATTTCTTGATCTTGACTTGCCACTTTTCGTGGCAGGGGCAGTGTTCGGTGGTCTTGGAGCGTCACTTTTAGGGCTGGGGAAACATTTGGTGGTCTTGGCTTGTCATATGTTTTTCAAAAGGTGACCTCGGCGATAAGGCATGCAGGATAGTAGTAATAGTGGTGGTGGTGGTGGTGGTGGTGGTGATAGTACTACGAACTAGTACGTGGTAGTACTACATAGTAGTAAATGTTGGTAGCACGTAGTAGCACGTGGTAGTACGCCCTAGGACGTGATACTATGCACGGTATGTAGTGCACGTTTTCTTCTTTGAGTTGTGGTTGATTCTTGTTGTCCCTTGACGTTGTCGTTGTCGTTGTCGCTATCGTTGTTATTTTTGGTGATGTTTTCGTGGTGGTTGTCATTGTTATTGTCGTTGTCGGTTGCCGTTGTTATTGTCATTGCTATTGTCCTTGTTGTCGTAGTTGTGGTGTCGTCGTTGTTGTCCCTGTTGTCCTTGTCAGTGTCGTTGTTGTTGTGAAATTGTTGTTCTTATTGGTTGTCTGTTCTTCTTCTTTGTTGTTGTTGTTGTTGTTGTTGTTCTTGCTCTTGTTCTTGTTCTTGTTCTTGTTGGTGGTGGTGGTGGCGCTGTTGTTGTTGTTGTTGTTGTTGTTGTTGTTGTGGTTGTTGTTGTTGTCGTTGTTGTTGTTGTCGTTGTTGTTGTTCTTCTTCTTTTTCTTGTTCGGGGTTTGTTGTGTGTTTTTACTCTTCCTGTTGTTGGTTGTCTGTTGTTGATTCGTTGTTGGTTGCTGGTTCTTGTTGTGTTGGGATGTCCCTTGTTTGTTGTTTGTTGCGGTTGTGGTTCTTGTTGTTGCAGGTTGGTTGGGCTGGACCTTCAACAACTTTATTAGGCAAATTCCTTTTCAAAATCATAGGTACTTCCCCTTCTAAAACTCTGCACCGGCTCAGCTGGCTGCTATACCAAAATCCTAGAAGCACAGTACAGTTGCACATCTCCAGACAATTGTCTGAACGAGGTTTCTTTCACGCTCTTGATTCTTGCACTTCTTGCAACCAGATTTCTGCTATGATTCGCCCTTCACTTCGCAGGGCTTCAACAGTTTCCTTTCCACCCTCCAGCACTTCTGCGAGGGCATCGAGCACTCCATTGCCCATTGCCTCAAACAAGCATTTTTAATCTTCAGAATGCAGCAAATGGTTCTATGATCATGCAGTATATATCATACATATATATATATATGCAACTATAAACAGCATGTTCACCATGACAACTAATCAGTTGTCTCACTTGTGCAGAATGCTTGGCTAGCAATTCTATAAGACCCGAACTGTGGATCCGCAAATGAAGACATATCCGCCCATATTTTGCACCCAAGCCTTGACCTGAAATGCTTTTGCTTCCGACGCTTTCCAAGCTTGACACCCACAAATCTACCCACATGGACAGATTTCAAGGATTTCCCGATTCGCCATGTCCCTCACCGTGTGCTTAACCATGTCCTTTCAGTCGTTTCAGTCCTAGTCCTTTTCGGTCCGTTTGGTCAGGAGAAGCAGCATCTCTACTACTTACTACAGTAATCTCTACTGAGGTGGCGTCGGAGGCTCCTTGTTGCCTGATTGCGTCCTGTCACATCAAAGGCTGGGCAAACCATAGGAATGGTCCCCTCAACTTTCAAAACAGTCCTTTCATCTCCATGCTGCTCTAGGAACTGGTAATTGGGTATAAAATCCAAGTATGTCTATTGATCCAGCTCTACCCACCTCATCCAACAGAAAGCAGCAGAACCGCACTGCATGGTATCCAAGATGCTTTTTCCTCACTGTCACTTTCGGCAAATCTTGGTGCGAGTTAAGCTGACTTTGGACACTGGCATGGTCCTGCACTGAGGCCTTGCATGCACTGATTGCACCATTGTAACTGATTTCATCAAGCAAGATTGATCTCGATCCCAGTACTTCAAACACGCCCAATGCAATAGCCCACTCTTCAGACCGAAGTGCCCCCAGAAGACTGTTGCCAATGATCAAGTTCATAAGGAGACCGTTCAGCGACATGTGCACGAAGAGATTCATAGCCCTCATCCATTCTTGATGCTGCTCGCAAATGTCCATGCAACTTCCGAAGCTTACAACGTTCTGTTCCAATTGGAGGTGGCTGATTCGAGAAAGAGCAGTTTGAGTCATCAACCATTTGGCCTTACAAGCCTTCATAACAGTGCTGAAAGTAACAATGCTCGGATTTTGGTCTGAATTGCACATGTTTTCAAAGAATGCCAGGGAAGCGAACCACTGGTCTGCATCCAAGACCCTGAGTATGCCATTGCAAACAACTGTGTCCACCGGGCCACTTCCAAGCACAGCAAAGGCGACCTGCCATGGACACTTTTCCTTGCAATAGCTGAGGACACTGCTGAGGTTGACACAATTCTGCTCCACGCTGCCATTCGCAATCGTTGACAGAACCCTCAACGCCATGTGCCAGCTTTCAACACCACAGCGTATCCAAAGAGAACACGTAATGCTGTCCTGCTGCAACTGTCCTCTGCGAATGCTTTGCAATGCAAAAGAAGCAACCAACCAATTCCCTTTGTCTGCATTGGGATCTGTCCCTGCGTCTCGGCATACATCCACGAGATTGTGATAGCTCATTGCATCGCAGCGGATAAGGCATGACCGCATTTTGCAAAAGTGCTGCCAAGCCATGGCCCACCTCCCTGCACATGCACTTATGGCTGTATTGTAGCTGACTACGTCCGGCTGCAAAACATCCTCCTCCATCAAAGTAAGAAGTGAAAGCGCTATGGCCCACTGTCCAATTGCTTCACATGCAGAGATTGCACAGTTGTAGCTGATAACGTTCCGATCTACTCGCCAGGCCGCCATGGATATCAAGAGAAATATTGCAATATCCCACCGACCTCCTTCAGCGCATCTGCTGATGGCTGATGAAAAAGTGACCACATTTGGAAGAACCACCCTCTTCTGCATGGTTTCCAGGATGAATAGCGCAACAAACCAACAACTGCCCTTATCGCATGCATTAATAACACTGCTGTATGTTATGACATTTGGCATCAACATCCAGCTCTCACAGCCTTGTTTTTCTACTCTGCCCAGCAAATCTACTGCAAAGGCCCAATGTCCTTCGCATGCACTCATCAAACTGTTGAAGCTGATTATGTCGGGCACCAGTCTTCCAAGACTTATCACGCTCAACAGGCCAAGCGCCAGGGACCAGTTCTGACATTTCTGGCATACGCCAATGGCACTGTTGTAGCTCACAAGATCAGCAAGGGCGTGGCCCTGCAAGACCCCCAAGAGGCTCCCAGCTTCTTGCCATTGGAATCGCCTTCCACAGGCCTGAATAGCCTCCGTGCCAGACACCAGCATGGTATGACATTTCGAAATGTCTTGAGACAATGCTTCCTGGAAGCAACTGATTGCCCTTGCCCAACTTGTCCTGTAATCTGCGGAAGCCACTGAAGCCACCTGACTCATCGCGTCCATGCTCACAGTAGGACATCTTGGAGGATACAGGATTTCGAACAAGCTAAGGCAAGCAAAGTCAAGGCTACCCAAGTTATGTCCTGGAGGTTGCAAAGTCAACGATCAAAGCAATGAATCGAAGTCGCAACGGCGCTCATTTCCGGAAAGGCACTCCTTTCACCGCGAAGCAGTTCGGCGTGTGGGCTTCCGGTCCGGCATGATGCACCGGGAAAAGCCATGAACCCACAACCCAAAAACACCTCTTTGATAGAGCCAAACGCATTACTCTCCAGCATCAAGATGGAGCAGGATGCAAACGAAAGGCTCTGGTCTCGCCATGTTACCCAAATCCAGTTGACAGAAACACTTCCCTCACCTAAAAAGCCCTTGAAAGAACGGTCCTGAACATAGCATTTCTCTTTCGAACCTCCAGGTCGAGAAAAGGCTGTGAAGAGACCGGCAATAGGTCGCTTTGGGCCAACCTGAACGAGTGGGACTGCAACGGCCAGGGTGGCAAGCCTAAACCCCCACAACTTTTTTAATGGCGAAATGGAATCGTAAAACTGGGACAGTGTTAGCTTCAAGGTTCATCATGCCTGCATGCGGGCCAAGGCAGCGCAGCCACCTCCGAGTTTGACAGCGGCATTCATTTCCTCCTTGAAAAGCCAGTCCTGGAAGAGTTCAGGGCAAAACAATCATAGCGTGGCTCCAACGCATGCGCAATGTTCATTCAGAATGACAAGTCCTGCTCAGGATGCCGGCAGCCAAAGAACAGCGCTGCCTGAGCAAAAACAAAAAACCTTACCGACATAGATCCGACATAGCGTGAATGGCTCCAAAACAACAAAACTAAAGCCAAGCTCGAACTTTTGGCGGCCCGCAAGATTGGAACCAAAAATGCAAAAGCTATCAAAAGCTGCTCATGATGCTGTTGCTGCTACTGTTACTGCTACTACTAACACAAACTCTGGGATGCCAATGCTCCAAGTGTCTGGAGCAACCTGCGGGCCACGTCGCAAGTCCTCCCAGAATCCACGGAAAGGGGCAATCCCAGCGCCAGCTCCCACCATTACCTGACGCAAGCTAGAGCCAAACAGCTTTGATCATTTTGTCTTTTGGCTGTCATCACAGAATTCGGCACATCTGAACGACCTCCGGCCCAAAGCTTGGACAATCGGTTGAGTGCTTGCAAGTATCTATGGGGACGTCCTTGCTGGGCAGATTCAAGGACGAAGAATGATGTTTTGCCAGAACAGTGTCACCTCCAAACACCATGTTTGGCAAAAAGCAACCCAAATGTGCCGTCACCATGCGTGAACACGTACATCAGTGCTCCAAAAATTCACTGAATCCGGTCACTTGCCTTCTTGGAGCTCCGTGGAGATCCAGCGAGAGCAAAGCCCCTCAAACCTGCAGCCACCCAAATTTTTTCGACGAAGTTCCTTCGCGGTAGATGAAGATGAGGGCAGGCAACCAACTGCGACCAACTTCCTGTGCAAAGTGACGAACTCTCGTTTCCAACAAGGCAAGTGTGTCAGCACTTTCTCACAATGCAAGGTGGTAACAAGCTAGTTCAGTAAGATATTGCGTTATATACCATCATGACCTACACAGTACCTCCTGCAAATAGAGCCAGGGGAAAAAACTCTTGAACCCTTCAAAGTGAACCACAGAGTCAGGCCAGAGAGTCTGCCGTTTTGCAGCTTGTGAAGGACACATGCAGCTGCAAACTGAAGAATGCGAGGGCAATAGTTGTCACCAAACAAACTTATCAAACCCCGATCCAGTGCAGCATTCTATGCAAACAATCTACGAAAAGCTTTGGGGAATATCATCCCTCAAAGCATTTCATCCAAGTCACTCAGAAAACGCCTTTAAATCAGCATCATGGCTGGTGAGGCTGACCTCAATCATCCAGATAAGCAAGCAAGATCATGCACAGGAGTTAGTCTGGCACACGTTAAATTCTTCTCCCTATCAAGATAAAGAGTTCCTCTCACAAAAATCAGAAGAAATACGTCAGGAGGCAAACTGCTCATTTTTCACATACCGACCACTCTATCACGCTCAAGATCAGAAACCTCAGTATTTTTGCAAATAATCGAACATTGAGTATACCCTGAAGGTGGAGAAGTACCAAAAGTAGAGGACCTGGAGACAGAACAAGAAGGAGAGAGCGACGAAGACCACAGGTCAGGACCAAAGTTGGCCATGGAAGACTATACGACCCAAAGATATCGTTCCCACAAAAATTGCTGAGGGCATGATAGTTTCGGATGTTATAGTCAAACATATCGCCCAGCTGTTGGGACCAATATCGCCCAGCTAGGCCCTTTCCCACCTGGCCCAACTTTAGCCCAACCTTTACCAAATGTTACCAAGACTTGCCGACATTGACAGCGCTGAGGGTGCGTCAACCAGGACGGCATAGTCAAACAGCGGGCGCTCTTCTCGTTTGGTTTTAGTGGGTTCTTATTCGTGTTTTCCAGAGGGGCCAATGGTGCGGGCGACCCTCCCTTTAGCTGAGTGAATGTTCAAGATTCAAGAAGAATATGAACCATCTATTCACGGGCAAGCTGGGGACGAGAGTTTCCCACGCATACTCTAGGGAAGTGATTGCAGGAGTCAAACCCCCCATCCACCCCAAACAATCGGAGGGTTGTCAGCAATTACAACTATGTACGACTATGTATTACTGTATACACAGAATTTAGATTCAAATGTCCGCAGTTGATATGGGAGGGGTTACTTACAAAAAAGGTGTGCTTCATCTTTTGCAAAAGGGATTTTGAATCTATATAATTATTTACTATGACGGTACGTCAGTGGCAGTCAGTGGGAAAAATCAAAAAATGAGAAGGAGAAGGAATCAAACAAAGAGGCTTTAGCTTGAAGGATTGATTCAAAGACAAGAAAATGAAACCTGGCCCAAAAAACAGTTGGACCACTCTATGATTACCCCTTTGACAGCCTTTTATCATTGCTGGGGCGGGTGGGATCACTTTTATTCCCCTCTATCATCGGCTCCAGGGCGCCAAGGCCTCTCTGCATAAATGCATTTCTTGAGTTCCTTGTTCCTTTTAAAAGGGACCTGGAAGGCTTTTTACACCAAACACCTTTGAGTCCACACGAGAAGCCTTTTGCACCGGAAGCCTTTGACACCGAAAACCGTTAGCACTATATCTACAATATGTATATATATATATATATTGTGTTTTTTATGTGTGTGTGTGTATGTGTGTAAAAGTTTTAGGTCAAAGAGTCCTCTGTACACCAGAAAGCCTTTTGCATCATGCCGTGGCCGTTCATCCAAAACATAAGCTGTCCCTGAGTCTCTGTCACCTCAGAATCTGCTGCCACGCAACGCAGAGCGTTATCTTTTTTGGAGCTGCCGCTGGAGAAGAAGCTATCGTGTATTCGCGAGGCCGCTGACGTGGACAGTACAGCAAAAAATCTCCCAAATCGATTCCTGACGCAGAGGTTCGTTTCGATTCGAAGACCAAAACTGCATCAAAATGCTGTACATATATGACTTTGCAGACTTTGCAACAATATTTGATGATGAAATCCTGTGACACCCATCAGGGCCCAAAATTCGTGCATACGACAGCAGGCAGCATCGGACTGCAAGGTCTTCATGGCATCTCCATCGGCCAAAAGCTTGCCTGCAAAACGGCATCAATACATGAAGACATGAAGATTCAGTTTTCCGCCGTTGAATCCAGGCTCTGGCCTACGCACTCTTTGGCTTCGCCTGTGAGCTTTTCCTGCATCACAGATAACCTTGGCAAAATCTTATTCAAGATTCTTCTCAAAAATGCCAAAAGTTCCAGAAAGTGTGGGTGTGCAAGGTTGCTATGGAACTCGCACACACATGTGGAACTTGACATGGCTTCACATGCAATGAAATGCCACAGTGAGTCCCCAGACTAATTTGCATGAACGTTTTCTGCCGCGTGTCATCAAGGTTGTTCCGCGCGCTGCAGGGAACGTTTCATGCGTTGTGCTGTCACGCCCCGTGTTTCGTACCTGGGGTTTTTACATCCCAGGGTTGCGCTGGGTCAGCGTATACTCATCGGTTTGGCATCACATGAGATACGCATCATCGGTCCAATTTTGTTGCGTTTTCCACCGCATAGTGAGGCTGGAGCGTTGTGTCCTCGATTATTGATTTGCGTCTTGCATGGTCCGGCTTTATGGTATAAAGGCTTCTGCCTCTGGCCCAACGGAGCTGGTTCTGGTGCAAAGGGCTTCTGGTCTAAACTGTTGCTTGCGTTCATGGCGTCTGGTTTAAAAATGCCTGTTGGACGGAGAGGGTTTTTGGCAGAAAGAGCTTCTGGTGGAGGCTTGTGGTGTCCTCTCTTGTCAAACGTTTCTGCTGAGAAAGGCCTCTGCTTTTGGTATACAGGTGCTTCTGGTGTAAAAGGTTCGAGGTGTAACGGGCTTCTGGTGTAAAAAGCGCAGGATGTAAAGGGCTTATGGTGTAAACGTTGTTTGGGGCAAACTCTTTGGGGTGTGGAAGCTGTTTGGTGTTTAAGGCTCTTGTTTTTGGTGTAAAAGTATCAGTGGTGTACAAGCATTCTGGTGCAAAGGGCGTCTGGTGTGAAAGGCTTTGCGGCAAAAAGCTTCAGGTGCAAGAGTCCTCTGACGCAAAGGTTGTAGGCATATAAGCTTATTGGTGGAAAAGCTGTTTCTGGTTGGGCTCACATAAGTGTGTTGCTGTGGGCCGCACTGCCCGCAGAGCTTGGGGACCTCCATGTGCATGTGTAGTGCCCCGTGTCTGTGTGCGGCTGTGAGCGGAAGAATTGGTGGCCGGTGGAAACTGAATAGCTCCGCGCAGCAGCAGTGAGGAATGGTCGGACTTTTGCATGCAGCATGCTTGATAACCTGGCACTAAGCCACCGTGCTGGAAACGCAGAGACGACAGGGCCAGTCAGCAGCAACAACACAGACAAAGGTCAGCTAGTGCACATTCTATAGGCAAATTCTTTCCTTTGACCTATAGGTACCTTCACTCTGAAACTTCTGACCCCGGTCGCCCAGGTGCTACTGGATATGTAAATACAAGTACTGTATAGGGTATTGCCTTGATCCCATCCCGGTGCTCCAGCTCTGCACAAAGGGATCGTCTCACATCATCAGTGCTACTTATACTTATACCTTCCATCGTCACTTGAGCGAAGTGGGTGGACGAAAGCTGGGGGAAGGAATGACAGCCTGAGGAGGATGATGAGGACGAAGATGAGAAAGATAATGAGGAGAATGATGATGATGATGATGATGATGGTGATGGTGATGGTGATGGTGATGGTGATGGTGATGGTGATGGTGATGGTGATGGTGGTGATGATGATGATGATGAGGAGGAGGAGGAGGAGAATGCGGAGGAGGATGGGATGAGAAGGAGGACGATGCTCAGAAATATGATGATGATGATGATGATGATGACGACGACGACGACGATGATGATGAGGATGATGATGATGATGATGATGATGCTGATGCTGATGATGATGATGATGATGATGATGATGTAGGATCAACCCTTGCAAACACACGACTGACCGGACCAGGGAGGAATCGATACCCCAAAACACCCCCCCCCTCT
>DF239921.1:79652-151426 GCA_000507305.1 Breviolum minutum Mf 1.05b.01 | reverse complement strand
TATATATATGTATCGTGAAAAACATTCATTTGCTGTATGCACAGGTTGTTTCCCTTGGCTGGGGCGGTAAGAACGCATTTTCCTGGCATACTTCTTCTGCCGCAGTTGTTGCTCACAAGGTATGCAGGTCTTCGCCAGGGCATTTTGCCCTGTGCGTTCCATATCTTCTTCGTTGTCGGCCTTGACCCTGCTTTTGCTTGGACTTCTTCCTTCGTTGGCTGCGCTCCGACCGGAGCTGACCTTAGTGCCCTCGACAGCTGATGGCGAGGAAGAGGCGACAAGTTCTAGCTATGAAGCAGAGGGCCAGGGCAGAGACCAAGATGATCCACGAGTCCAGGTTGTGACCGTCAAACCAGGGAAGCTTGGAACTGCATGGAACACAATTACAGGGAAAATCGTAGCGGTGGGTCCTGGTTCACAGGCAGAGGAGCTTGGCCTGAAAGCAGGCCAGTACATGGTCAAAATAGGTAAAAAAAAGTACAGACTGAGAGTATTGCAGGAGGCCATAGCAAAAAAACAACCGTTCCAAATGTCCGTGGAGTCGCCCACCCAAATGGAACAGAACATAGAGCAAGCTCTTTACATGTTGGGAATGCCAATGGGGCTATTGGGCCTTGTGCTTGTTTTAGGTTTGCCTTGGGTCATGTACAGCCACCTGACCATGAGCGACAGTCAGCAACAGGATGGGTTCAGCAAAGCGCTCAGCCACCCTCTGCCACTGACTATCATGCTTGCTTGTGCTTGCGGGCGCTCAGGGCTGGCTTTGGTGGAATGGCCTTATACAGGCATCTTAGAAAAGATGAAGACCCTTATCGAGCAGTTGCACGTTGCTGGGCTAGTGCTAGGTCTTCATTTGAACAAGAACAACAAGGCGCTCAGCAAACCGCTGAGTAGCGGCTATGCATCGCTCTTGCGGAAGACAGAGCTGGTGGCTTTGACCATTTGTGCCATAGCTGTTTTGAGTTCCGCAGCAGTAGTGGCCATGGTGTACATCTACGACACATGCACCGCAAAAACGGGTTGCAGTTTTACTTCATCAAATTTCTCAAACATGCTAAAGGATATTGATTCTGGAAGGATCCCGACATTTTTTGCCCAGTTTGTTTTTACTTGCTACGTAGCTCGCATCACCCTGGCCACGCGACAACAGATGTTTGAGGTTCAGAGCAAAATGCCATGTAAGCCAACTGAGTTCTTTGAGTGTGTGCACAAACCTTGTGCCGTGCTTTTGCGCAACTCAATCCCAGAACTGTTGACTTGTGGTTGGCCGTTAGTGCTTGCAGCCCCAGATATTGTGCTTTCAGGATTCCTTTTCTACCTCAGGGGATTGAGCCTGTTTACTTTGACTCCTTCGCTCTTTTATTGGTTGAAGTTTATTGAGGGGTGTTTGCAGCTTGCAGGAGTCGTCTTAGCAGTTGTTATTGGACCCATGAACTTGTCGTCAGCGCTGAAGGACTTCCAAAACAAATTGAATGAAGAGAGGCAATGTGATGCAACAATGCACACGCAAATTGAAGGTGTGGAGACCATGCTGGAAAGGCACAACTGTGGACAGGGCTTCGGCATTCCAGTATTTGATGGTTTCGTCCTCACGAAAGGCTTGCTACAGAACATGTGCGTCCGCCTTGCCCTTCTGGGGGCAGCAATCAAAACCTTTCTTGACGCAGAAATGGGGTTTGCCAAAGAACCAGAAGAAGACCTCGGGCCTACGTTGACCAGCATGGCAAGCGAGGTGCACAACATATCCATGCTACTCACATCCAACATTTCGAACCATACATTCAACATGTCGAACCATACATTCAACAGATCGAACCATACGCTCTAGTGAACTGGGCGCCAGCTTGCAGCACCGGAGAAGAAAAAGAGGAAGAGCGAATGTCAGAGGGTCACAATGCAAATCCCACCCCAACCCAGGATAAATTGCTGATAAATTTGTCGAGGAAATCTCCTCTACGACATTCGTTTGGTGTGTGTACCCTCCTCTCAAGCTTTCTTCTCTTTATTTTATTTTGCAGCTCCCCTTTTTTTGCCATTCGTACATCTGCAATATGGCAGGTCCTAGGCCCCCACTTCATTTTATTGGAAGTTGTCGAGTTGCCACAGGTTGGGCTTGGACAGCGCAACCATTTCGGGGTACGTCTTGGGTGCGTCCAACAACAAGGCCTCTCTTTGGATCAAAATGGCTTTGCCTTGGTCTTGAGCGGAAGATAGGAAACTCTTTGGAAACTGTTTGGCAAAAATATCCACATTCATACGAACTTGGAGTCAATCCCAGCAGGGATCCCAGCAGTTGTATTGAATTGATTGCTAGTTGTGCATATTCCACAAAATTCCAGGCAGTCCATTGTGTTCCATTGGTAGTTCTCTGATCTCAAATCCTGCATTTGCCTCGCCATAGCCCAAGCCACAGGTGGTCGGTGCAACAGCCACCCCAGCATCGTTGACATGGCATGTGGTCAGCTTGCAATGCTTGCGAAGTGTTAAGTTGCCCAAGTAGTTTTCTGGCAGAGGCTGGGGAAGAGTTCGTTTGTGGATTTGTGATGGCCCCAAGTTGGATTCTGAATGCACAGTGGAACTCTTCATTCAAATAGATATCACGAATGCCCTCTTTATTACTGAGTTGAAGACAAAAGACTAAGATTGAAGGTCTTCTTAATATACTGTAGCATACCGTGGCAGCCAAATACTGCCAGGGCACCGCCATAACAATCGTTTGATAATACTATATAATGATATGGAAATTGCCGTCCAATGACCAAAATGGAGTTCAATAAGCATTGATTATCAAGAATCCCAATATGAAAACCATGTCCAAGAACCATTAGCAAAATGTATATCGCCAGTGGCTCACATTTTTCCACATCTTTCCCGCCCATTCAGGTGGCCTTGTAGAGCCGTCCAAAGACAGGTGGCACGTGGCGGGCAAATCCCAAAAGCACACAGTGCCATGCAGGGAACATGGGAGATAGCTTTGTGAAACTTTCTTCCATAATTTCATGGTCGATTTTCAAGGAATTGTTTGGAACCTTCCTTAACTCCAACTCCAAAAAGAGGAATTTCATGGAATCTCCGGTTTAGGAAGGTTTTTTGACTGGTTTCTATTTCTATTTCGTTTCGATGTTTTTCATCCACTTTGCATGACTTGGAGGTGCATCATACCTGGGCTCTTCGACCTCAAAAGCGATCTTTGATGTTGGAGGCCACCACGATGTCATTGTCATCCCAACTAACAAATAGATTACATTACTATTACATTGAACTAAGTATATGTTTATGAATGATGACGGAACTCTAGAGAATCATGATGTGAAAACACTTAATTGCAGTATGGGCTCGATGTGCTTGAATCTTTTCCGTTAGGCCTGCGGCCACCTTTAAAGGGGTGCCTTTTTTTGATGGCAAAAACGGTGCTCTTAGTAATTATTAACAATACCACAAGCTTTCTGAATACATCCGGTCCTACATCCTTACACATTTGTTTTTTAGGCGGCTGCATAGCGCTGTATCACTTGTTCGAAACATGCAAACTTTCTGATGCCTCAAAACTTGGAAGTCTTTTTTCGCAAAGCACGGAGATGATGGGTGTCGCTGTTTGTTGCACTTTTTTGTTGCCAGCAGTGATTGCATGTCGATCAAAAGAAAAGCCTCACAAGTTTGCATCACGCCCTGCAGATGTTTTACATGTGTTTGTTTGAAAGCAGTGTATTTGTGCCAGTGTTTATGATTATTTATGTGTATTTCATGATATTTCTCTAGATATAGCTTTACATATACCGGAAAATTAACATGTCACCTAAAAAGGGACCATTTTGGACAGGAAATTTCATTTTGTAACCATCAATTTTCGCGGGACAGGTCAGTTTACAGCGGGGTATGTGTAGATTCATTATGATTAATTATATATAATATATATATATATAATGATATTTTTACATCCATATGTATCATATATCTCACATGATCTTTGGTGAATTTGTGATGGAAGTGGCTTGATGGACACACCCAGGCCAGGCGAAGGAGGCTTTCGCACATTAAACTCGCCGGGCATTGGAACGTTTCAGGCTTGGTGCTCAGGGAAGCCACGAGTGTGTTATGAGATAACACTTGTATATACATCAGCGTTGTTTCAGTAATTGCGTTTTGGGTGGGTATTGTAGAGAGGGTAGAGACATGTTTCAAAAGGAGAGATGCAAGCTTATTTTGATTGCCTACATTCACAACGGTGATTGTTATTACGAAATTATGATAATTTTGGGAGTTGCGAAAGATTGCAAGCTTAATGACATTGCAACATGCAGCGTGCCACACTGCGGCACCACAATTGCTATGTTTTCATTCCATGCGTCACCAGTCCTTTGCAAGTTTCACGATCCTCACAATAAAATCAGAAGACGTGTTGCTTCTTTATGATCATGATCATGGACTTGATGTTGGTGGCATTGATGTTTGTGTTTGATGTTTGTTCCGTCCGGGTTTGCTGATCATTGATCTCGTTGATTTTGTGCCCCAGGCAATCCTCAGAGGAAGACTTGAAATCGAAGGAGGAAACGTTTCCTCTCCAAAGGCCCCCAGTGGAATGTGACAAAAAAACAAGCAAAGCGCCCGAAGTTGTGGGAGAAGTGGATGTTTGAATATCATATGTATACCACATATGTATATATAATATATGTATAGTGAAAAACAGAAAAACACTCATTTGCTGCATGCACAGGTTGTTTCCCTTGGCTTGGGCGGTAAGAGCGCATTTTCCTGGCATACTTCTTCTGCTGCAGTTGTTGCTCACAAGGTGTGCAGGTCTTCGCCAGGGCATTTTGCCCTGCGCGTTCCATATCTTTTTCGATGTCGGCCTTGACCCTGCTTTTGCTTGGACTTCTTCCATCGTTAGCCGCGCTCCGACCGGAGCTGACCATACTGTCCTCGAGAGCTGATGGCGAGAAAGAGGCGACAAGTTCAAGCTTGATGGAAGCCGAGGGCCAGGGCAGAGACCAAGCCGATCCACCATCCAGAGTCCGGGTGGTGACCGCCAAACCAGGGCCGCTTGGAATCTTCTGGAACCCAAATACAGGGAAACTCCTAGAAGTGATGTCTGGTTCACAGGGAGAGAAGCTCGGCTTGAAAGCAGGTGAGCACTTCATCAGATTGGGCAAGCAAAAATTCAGGCTGATCCCATTTCAAAAGGCTGCCAAGGGATCCAGACCGTATGAAATCTCTGTTGAGTCGCCCACCAAAATGGAACAGAACATGGAGCAAGCTTTTCAAGTGTTGGCAATGCCATTGGGGCTATTGGGCCTTGTGCTTGTTTTAGGTTTGCCTTGGGTCATATACAGCCACCTGACCATGAGCGACAGTCAGCAACAGAATGGGTTCAGCAAAGCGCTCAGCCACCCTTTGCCACTGACTATGATGCTTGCATTTGCTTTCGCGCAGTCAGGGTTGGCTTTGCTGGAATGGCCTTATACACGCATTTTGACAAAGGTCTATGACACTATCAACAATTTGCACGTTGTGGGGCTGGTGTTAGGTCTTCATTTGAACAGGAACAACATTGCGCTCAGCAAACCGCTGAGTAGCAGCTATGCATCTCTTTTGCGATGGACGGAGCTGGTAGCTTTGAACATCTGCGCCATAGCTGTTTTGAGTTCCGCAGCAGTAGTGGCCAAGGTGTACATCTATAACCCATGCACCACAAAAACGGGTTGCAGTTTCAAACCATCAGATGTCCCAAAGATGCTTCTTGATGTATGTGGACAAAGGATCCCGACATTTTTTGCCCAGTTTGTTTTTACTTGCTACGTAGCTCGCATCACTCTGGCCACGCGACAACAGATGTTTGAGGTTCAGAGCAAAATGCCATGTAAGCCGACCGAGTTTTCGGAATGTGTGCAGAAGCCTTGTGCTGTGCTTTTGGACAACTCAATCCCAGAGCTGGTGACTTGTGGTTGGCCGCTAGTTCTTGCAGCCCCAAACACCGTAGTTTCAGGATTCGATTCCTACCAATCACTTACAGTCTTGTTTGTGAATCCTTATATGTATGAAACTTGGCTTAGTTTTTTTGCAAACACTGCCCACTGTGCAGCAGTTCTCTTGGCTGTTGCAGTTGGTCCACTGCACTTGTCGTCAGCTCTGAAGGACTTCCAGAAGAGGCTGAATGAAGAGCGGCAACGTGATGCAACATTGCACACGCAAATTAAGGGTGTGGAGAGAATGCTTGAAAAGCACAACTGTGGAAAGGGTTTTGGCATTCCAGTATTTGATGGTTTCGTCCTCACGAAAGGCTTGCTACAGTATGTGTGCATCCGCCTTGCGCTGGTCGGGGCAACAATAAAGAGCATTGTCGATGCAGAACTGGGGTTTGCTAAGGAACCAGAAGAAGTCCTTGGGCCCACATTGGGCAGCATCAAAAGCGTGCTGCACAACATTACCATGCTACTCACGGCGTGAATTTGCAATCAGCACGCTGCGGGGAGAAGAAAAGGAGAAAGCCAATTTCAAAAGAATTGAGTTACAATTGTGCCCCAACCCAGGATCAAATGCTAAACACACGATTGATTGTGAACGAGCTGTTCAAGGAAAATCATGGATTGTGGCTTGATTCCGCTTCCAAGTCAAAGTTTTGGAGTGTGCGTCCTCCTCTCAAGTTGTCTTATTTTTCTTTGTTCGCATAGCTTCCCATTCGTTTCTCGTATCTACATCTGCAATTTCCCTGGTCCTCCTCTAAGACGTACTTCATCTATGTTTTCCAATGAAGCATTCTCTTTGGTCTCTGCTCCTTTTGGTCCTCAAGCGGAAATTTGTTGCCTTTGTATGCCTTTGTCATCCTTTGGCATCCGTGTTTGTCCGTTTTCAGATGTAAAATTTTGTAAATTAGACAAGTTTAACAAGCACAGATTCTTGCACAAGGGATGGCAAGTTGTGAGGTTTGGGACGACCCTCGAGTTGGGAATTGAATGGAGGGGCATAAGATGCGAGCCTTCGGGGAGTCCGCCCCCAACGTGGTGAGAGATGGTCCTCAATGATAGCTCTATCCAATTCCTTTTCAAAGGGATATAGCTGTTATATGCCCGGAAGCGTGTTCAAATCTTGGACCCCCAAAAAGTTCAATGATAAAAGAGTTGAGCTTTGTCGACTCTGTCCAGAATTGACCATCGAGAATAAAAGTGGACAATAAGCAACTCTTTCCAGAATACATAGATATGAACATGAATGAACATGGTGGACGGTGTGGCAGAAATTTTTGTCGAACATCTAGGTTTTTTGGACCAAAATTGTCATGCAGATACAGCCATCTTGCAGAAAAGGTTTTGCAGGTATTACCATTTGTCGGCAAACTTCTAGACAAAAACACAAAAAACAATACACACATATACAACACATCAATACACTTCACGTTGTAGAGATGCTTTGACTCGGATCAGGCCTGGAAGGACTTCAGTGGTGAACAGTCACAGCGTCTCGGCGCAAGAACCAGGTATTGGTGTGTGGCAAAGAAGCAACCCTTTCAAGTTGGGATGATGATGATGATGATGATGATGATGATGATGATGATGATGATGATGATGATGATGATGAACAATCAAGATCGATGAGGAACGATGAAGAAGGATAGTGAACGACGATGAATTGTGAGTGCAGTTTCAGTTTCTGATTCTCAGATGGTCGTGGATTTGGTGGTTGTTCTTGTGGTGATTCTTGCATTTGCTCCCGTGTTATGCCTTTGGTCTTCTTGCCTTTTTCATTCTTCTTCTGGTGGTGATGGTGGTCGCCGTGGTACACCCCTCCTGAAGTCAATAAAAGTCATATGAGGCACTGAATGGGTGGCGAATGGTTGCGATCTCTTTTGTTGTTCACTACATATTATTCTGGCTCAAAGGGTCAAGATTATGATCCGAAACCAGTGCCAGCTCAGTGGTATCCAAGTATCCACCGTCTCCGGCTTCACAGCTAGACGAAGAACCAGGACTCCTCAATGTACTGGTGAGCATGCCACACCATAGGACTTGACTACCATATATTTAGAACAGAATATAGGAACATTATCCTGGCACAGGATTTTTCTTGTTAACACAGTGCCAAAACAAGCAAGTCCCGGTGCTCACGTTGGGCAGGTCTATCTGCAAGAAGTGGCATCTTTGCTCCCTGTGGAGGCCGATGGGTTCAGGGTGCAAGGGCATGGCGAAACTTTAGATCAATCCTTTGTTTGGAAGAGATTGAGGGTTGTGACAGCAAATGGCGTCAGAAACTCGAAGGTGTTCTTGCTTTTTTCCCGCCTTTTATTATTTTCGGAAATGGTAGACTGTAGACATATCTATATAATATATATAATATATCATATAATCATAGTGAAGCACATTCATTTGCTGCATGCACAGGTTGTTTCCCTTGGCTTGGGCGGTAAGAACGCATGTTCCTGACATCCTACTTCTGCCGCAGTTGTTGCTCACAAGGTGTGCAGGTCTTCGCCAGGGCATTTTGCCCTGCGCGTTCCATATCTTTTTCGATGTCGGCCTTGACCCTGCTTTTGCTTGGACTTCTTCCATCGTTAGCCGCGCTCCGACCGGAGCTGACCATACTGTCCTCGAGAGCTGATGGCGAGAAAGAGGCGACAAGTTCAAGCTTGATGGAAGCCGAGGGCCAGGGCAGAGACCAAGCCGATCCACCATCCAGAGTCCGGGTGGTGACCGTCAAACCAGGGAAGTTTGGAGTTATCTTCGATCACAGTACAGGGAAAATCCAGGCGGTGGCGCCTGGTTCACAGGCAGACGAGCTTGGCCTGAAAGCAGGCCAGTACATGGTCAAAATAGGTTAAAAAAAGTACAGACTGAGAGTATTGCAGGAGGCCATAGCAAAAAAACAACCGTTCCAAATGTCCGTGAAGTCACCCACCCAAATGGAACAGAACATGGAGCAAGCTTCCCAGGTGTTGGAGCCAGCCTTGAAACTCTTGGCAATGCCAATGGGGCTATTGGGCCTTGTCCTTGTTTTAGGTTTGCTTTGGGTCATGTACAACCACCTGACCATGAGCGACAGTCAGCAACAGGATGGTTTGAGAAAAACGCTCAGCCACCCTCTGCCACTGACTATTATGCTTGCATATGCTTTCTCGGGGTCAGGGTTGGCTTTGCTGGAATGGCCTTATACAGGAGTCTTAGACAAGATGACTACTGCTATCGAGCTGTTGCATGTCGTGGGGCTGGTGTTAGGTCTTCATTTGAACAAGAACAACAAGGCGCTCAGCAAACCGCTGAGTAGCAGCTATACGTCGCTCTTGCGGAAGACGGAGATGCTAGCTTTGACCATGTGTGCCATAGCTGGTTTGAGTTCTGCAGCACAAGTGGCCCAGGTGTACATCTATGAGCCATGCAACTCAAAAGCGGGTTGCAATTTTACTTTATCGAATGTCTCAAACATGCTCCTTCATTCTGGAAGGATCCCGATATTTTTTGCCCAGTTTGTTTTTACTTGCTACGTAGCTCGCATCACTCTGGCCACGCGACAACAGATGTTTGAGGTTCAGAGCAAAATGCCATGTAAGCCAACTGAGTTTTCGGAATGTGTGCACAAACCCTGTGCTGTTCTTTTGGACAACTCAAGCTCAGAACTGGTGACTTGTGGTTGGCCGTTGGTGCTGACAGCGCCAGACACTGTGATTTCAGGATTCCAATTCTACATCAGGGCGATGTACCTGCTTGTTGTTAATCGTCAAATTCTTCCTTGGCTGAGCTTTATTACATGCTCTTCGCACCTTGCAGGAGTCGTCTTAGCAGTTGCTGTTGGACCCCTGAACTTGTCGTCAGCACTGAAGGACTTCCAAAACAGATTGAATGAAGAGCGGAAACGTGATGCAACATTGCACACGCAAATTGAGGGTGTGGAGACCATGCTGGAAAGACACAACTGTGGACAGGGCTTCGGCATTCCAGTATTTGATGGTTTTGTCCTCACGAAAAGCTTTCTACAGAATATGTGCATCCGCCTTGCCCTTGTGGGGGCAGCAATCAAGACCTTTCTTGATGCAGAAATGGGGTTTGCTAAAGAACCAGAAGAAGACCTCGGGCCCACGTTGGCCAGCATAGCAAGCGAGGTGCACAACATATCCATGCTACTCACATCCAACATTTCGAACCATACATTCAACATGTCGAACCACACGCCCTAGTGAACTGGGCGCCAGCTTGCAGCACGCTGCACGGAGAAGAAAAGGAGGAGGAGCGAATGTCAGAACCCAGGATAAACTGCTGGTAAATATGCCACATAGCTGAGCTGTGTCAAGGAAAATCTCCTCTACGACATTCATTTGGTGTGTGTACCTCCTCTCATAACTTTCCTCTCTCTCGGTTTTTTTTCCATTCCATTTGTACGTACATTTGCAATATGGCAGGTCCTAGGCCCCACTTCATTTTATTGAAAGTTGTGGAGTTGCCACAGGTTGGGCTTGGACAACGCAACCATCCCGGAGTACGTCTTGGGTGCGTCCAACAACAAGGCCTCGATGTGGAGTGACTGTGATTGGCTTTGCCTTGGTGTTGAGCGGATGATAGGAGCTCGAACAGAGTAATTGACTGGAAACTGTTTGGCCAAAAAATCCACATTCATACACACTTGGAGCCAATCCCGACAGAAATCCCAACTGCTGTCATTGAATTGATTGCTAGTTGTGCATATTCCACAAAATTCCAGGCAGTCCATTGTGTTCCATTGGTAGTGCTCTGATCTCACCTCCTGCACTTGCCTTGCCTAAACAGGAACACCCAAGCCACAGGAGGTTGGTGTAACAGCCGCCCCAGCATCGTTGACATGGCATGTGGTCAGCTTGCAATGCCTGCGAAGTCCCAAAGTGCGACCAAGTAGCTTCCTGGCAGAGGCTGGGGAAGAGTTCGTTTGTGGATTTGTGATGGCCCCAATTTGCATTCTGAACCTCTTCATCCAAATATCATGAATACCCTTTTTATTCACCGAATTGAAGACAAAGGGTTAAGATTTTGAAGGTCTTTTTAAAATACTGTAGCATACCGTAGCAGCCAAATACTGCCAGGGCACCGCCATAGTAACAGTTGGAAATTGTCGTACATGGAGTTCAATAAGCATTATCAGGAATCCCAATATGAACACCATGTCCAAGAACCATTACCAAAATGTATTTTCCCACTGGCTCACATTTTTCCACACATTCAGGTAGCCTCGCAGGGGCTACAGCTTGTCTCCCGCTGCTTGCTTCACATGTAACGCTGCGCCGTCCAAAGACAGGTGGCACGTGGCTGGCAAATCCCAAAAGCACAGGGCAGTGCCATGCAGGGAACATGGGAGATATGCAGGGAACATAATTTCACGGTAGCACATGGCCCGAAACAGCACTTTCACTGTTTGCTCCGCAGTGGTACCACTTTAGGTGACAGTCCTCACAACCAAATTCAGATTTCTCAGTTTTTCTGGGCCAGTTCCAGGGATTTCGAGCAGTATTCAAGTCTCCCTAATGGGGAGTTTTAGTCAAACATGTCAAATGCAGATTCTGCCTTGGGAGGCAGAACTACTCGGCTGGGATTTTTTGGGCTCTATTAGTTGGATTGTGATTGTCTCAATGTCAACATGTTTTCAGTATCTTTGAGTCAGATTGTTGGTGAATCATACCTCAGACAATTAACAGATTACCAGTTATTTATTGAAGGAATCCTCTTAGCATGACATTGTTTCTACATTGGTGAAATCAATCTTCGTCCAGATTAGATGCTTCCCATGTGATCCTTACCACCAGCCCATGGCCCAATGGCTTCAGGCAAAATCTGGGATAAAATGTGTGCAGATTTCTTGGACCTTCAGTGGGGGACTGCCATTTTGTTTGATGAAAAATGACAACATTTAGGGCAGAGGGTGACCCTGTTTTTGATGATGACATTAATCTTTCAGATGGACTGAGAGACTTCCATTTTTATGTCGGCCAGGTCATGGGAAAGATGAGGTGCGGAGAGTGGAAGATTTCACACATGGATCCAAAGACGGGGAGATGAGGACCAACGAAACATATGAAACAACATCTGAAAAGACAAGGACATTAGATGGCTTACTGTAAAACTGTAGAAATGTGTTGGGGCTTGTTTGAGATACCACTGAAGTGCTGAGTTTTGGGCACCCTTTTTGGTGTGCAGGTGATCACCATAGCCGGTGTTGGCTCCCTGTTATCAGAGGCGAGTCAGAAACTCAATTTTCACAAACTCCAAGGCTGAAGAGAGGACTGGACATACTTTTTGAGGACATTTTCACCTAACAAATCATTTTTGCTTCACATTTTTTGTGTAGGTTGCTTAGGGTCTTGATTTTTTTTGGGGTTGAATCAGATGTCATGGTTGCAAGACTCAATCCTCCAGGCTTCTGCCAGGGAGTCTTTTGACTTCACCAACTTCCGCGTTGGGCAGGTGGAGCTTGGAGATTTTGGTGGAACATTTTTTGGTTCTGGCAGATGATAGATGATATATTGTAGTCGATTCTGTTATGTGTGCATATATCTATATTAGATATATACATATTATATATATAATATACATACTACTGTATGCAGACTATGCATATTGTGTATGAACCTATACATATATACGGTCCATATACATATGAACACAATATCTTCGTATTGCTGGATGTTCTTCCCCCGTGGCGTGGGCCCCGGGCTGCCCAGGTGAGAGGATGGCAAAGATGTTTTTGTCAAGCGAACTGGATCAACGTCGTGCCCGGGGGCCCTCAAACTTTGTGCATTCAAAAGTCAACGTTTAGCAGTGGAAACAGATGTTGAAAGAGATGTTTGTAGCTCTTGGTTTGAAAAGATCAAGCTATCAAACATGGATAAAAGCGGCCGCATGCAATCTTACATATCTTTATTCTTTGTTTTCATTTCTTTATCTTGAAGTTGTCGCCCTACTTCAGCTTGACAATGCCCTGCAAGGTACCAATGAAGTTAGGTCAAAGATATAACAAGTATGTCCAGACTTTTTGGAGTCCCTAACATCTTTTACTCCCCTGGAAAATCAAAAAGGAAAGAACTTTTTAGGGCCAAGCATACCTTTCATTCATCATTCACCTCTTGTTCTTTTTCCACTGAACAGGATACCTCGCTGGTAAGCCAAGATGGCAATGCAAACACCTTTTTTGCATTCCCTTACCACATTTTGTCATCATCCAGAAACCAGCGCACTGCAAGTTCACGATGTACCCATCTCATCGGCCAAGAAACATTTAGAAACATATGAGACATCATTTTTCCAGCAGTTTTTGCTCCCCCAAAAAGCGAAGTCACTCCATGGTCAATTGCTGATTCAGCTTTATGGTTTGGAATTCTATGGGACGCCCCGGATAAGCATCTGTTTGAAATTGAAGAGGGTGCTTTTGCAATCACCAGTAACAACCAGAATTCCAAAAAATGATAAGTACTTCAAAGTGTGAAGTCATGATTTCCCTATACTTCCCTCATCCATCCTCATATCATATTTCATTTGGCCATTCCGTTGGGTGCCACATGATCCGTCGCACAAATACGTCGAACAACTTCGAGGTGTGGTGCAAGTTGTATGGAGACCAATGAGGTAGCTGCATTGGCCATGGCAGTGAAACTCAGAAATTGGGGATGCAAAAGGTTGAATGAATGGATGGTTGAAGTTGAATTGTATAATTTAAATTAAATAATGGTTTCCAGTGGTTCAAGTTGGTTTTGGAATTCTGGTTGCTTTGGACTTCCAAATGTGAATCTTCACCAAGGAAACCAGTGTTGTACTCGTATATGATTTTCCTTCAAGTTGGTAGTTGGTGAATTTTTGAAGCAAAAGCAGTGCTGAGCCAAAGCTTGGCTTATCGATTTTAAGGATTATTTCAGGTGCTACTGGAAGATGAAAGACAATTTTCCATACCAGGTTTTGTTCAAATCGACACTTCTGCTTGAACCGATCAGAAACAGCAAACAGCTTACGCAGCTCAGGTGCCGGCAGCAGAGGATTTCGTGAGTTTGGGTGCCAAGCATCCACTTCGACTTGGAAACCTTGGTTGTTTTGTGCGGATCACATTTGATTTTCTGTATTTTTGGATGTGGATCCTGGAGGTTTAAAGGTGGAATCGAGCACTTGTTCCAAGTTGACATTGAGAGCATCTACCGCAGCGCTTGTGGTTCAACCAGTTGACATCCGCATCGTTTGTGATCGCTAAAAAATCGACTGCCATGCTGGACCTCATCACCATCTTCTCGGCCGCAGGCTTGCAGCAGGAGTTGAAGAATGCCAATGGGGACAAGAGCATCTCGGATTTTTTTCAGACCTTTTTGTAGATTTGGAAGCAAGTACAAAAATACCTGTTGTTGCAGTGGTTTTTCTCTTGGATGTTTTTTATTCTTTTGAATTAACCGTCCATGAGTCAAGCCATTTAACGGTAATCGAATTTTAGAGAGGCAAATCATTGGCGATCCTCAATGGTTCGTGAAGTTCCAAGTGCTTTGATGGTTGATTCAACTTGGAAACTTCACATGGTGACTTGTGTCATTCTGATATTTTTCGGCTTTTCCAATCCTTGACCCCTGGACAGTTTTGGACCTCAAGACAATTTTGGAAGCCACCTGGGTGGTACAACGCTGTATTTATTGAAGTTCCTCCAGAACTCCCCACACAAAAAGGATTTTCACCCTCAAAACATGGCTGATTCTCGGGATTCTCCCAAATTTTTGTGCTCCAACCTGGTGTACCTGTAAGTCAAGTTGGATTCCATCAAGGCATGTCTTGACTTCAAATGCGCTGAGGTTTGGTGATCCGCCCGGAAGATGAGGAGTCCAGTTTCATGGAGTCCGCAGCCAGCCAGATCTCTGGGGCTTTGGATGCAGCTACTTGATTATGCAAAGATTTGGTGGGATTTTTTACTTGGATTTTGAAGATGGTTTCCATGAATCGATTGGTAGATATTAGTAGATGACTCCAGAACTTTCTTTAGTTTGGTGAGCTATTCGATAGATGCAGATGAATGGGAAGTGGCGACTACGGGGTTCAAGAATTTAGGTCAGACCTCAAAAATGAGATATTTGAGAGACTTTCAGCGATACATTTTAGTCTTAGAAAACTTCGACAATCCTAAGAAAACTTCCCCATTTCTGTGATACCTTTCTGTGGTTTAGAGACATCTTCCTCAGGTTTTTTAGCTGCAAAAACTCCCGGCCATTTTCAACGGACCGTGAGGTTGATGGTGCCGTGTCGTCAAGCTTTGAAGCGATCTTTGGAAAGGAAGAGGTCGTCGCACCAAAAAAGGTGGACTGATCCCACAGGTGGACCGGTGGGTCTTGGGATTGGTAAAGATTGAGAAGTGAAAAAATGGAAGGTATATAAGTCTAAGTGATATTCAAAATCTTTGGAAGTTGGAAGTTTCTTAACTGTAACTAAACTTCTTTTTTGAACAAAATTTAGCATATTTTTTGGCAACAAAAAGCAGACTGTAATCAGTGTACTCATCATTTGTACTCATACGACAGTTGGGGGATGTCAAAGAGATTTTTGTTGATTACAGAAGTCTTGAAAAAACGTCATCATTACCGGGGCAGAGATAAGGTATCCAGCATCATCCTTCCATTGTGGCCCCTTTCGAAGGTGAGAGATGACACCTGGATTTCCGCACCGATTTCCAAACCTCCAAGTGAAACTGTGAAGATCTGTGCTGATCCGTGTCATGAAAAGCTAAATCACTTGATACCTTTGGCAAGGTGGGACATGGAGTTTTTGGAAGATCTCTGACGCGCGAAAGCGCCAGAGAATGTGAACCATTCCAAATGACATTTCAAAACAATCCAGATCAGATTGGAAGCTATGATTTTGTTCTGCTTCCATCTCCATGTTCCACCGAGTTCTCTCATATCCGTGGCGCCCCTTCTGACGCCTTTTGGGGCATGGGATGGGAATCTGGCTGAAACGGCTGACCACCACGGCGAAAAGGAAAGAAGCGGATTAATTCTGGTGGTTTTGGATGGGTTTCTTGGATGATGACTCGCCTTCTCCTTTGAATAGTGTTGTTGTGAATGTTGTTGCACCTTGGAAAGATGAAGTGTATTTGTATAAAATATATTTATATAATTTATATAGATGAAATATGGATGGTGATTTTACCATTATGTTCCTGATCTCAAACTCTCATGATTTTTGTAATGCAAGAACCGGCCCCCCTACTATTTGACGGGATGAACTCACCATCTTTGGTTTGATGGTAAACATTTGGTAGTCTTTTTTCTGGAGAGGCCAGCTCCCTGAGGGCCCCCTTTAAATGGTATGGCCTCCCTTTTTGCATGGTTTCCTTTGGAGTTTTTACTTTCCTTCAATGGTTTCTGTGTTTTTAAAAATGTTTTTCCCATGTTCCATTTCTGTGCATTCTGGATTTGGACTGGAAACCAATCATTTTGAGCAATAAGAAATCCAAAGCCCAAAAATGCCAGCAAAGGAGAAAATCTTTGGTTCCAAGTTTCTTTGTTGATTTTTTCTTTTTTTGGATTGTCCTTTATGTTTTCTTTTCAGCGTTGTGGGTATGGTTCCAAGCCCAAACCCAGAATGTCGTAGAGTCTAAAATCTTAAGAAAGAACACCCTAAACCTACAAGAGAAATTTGGAACGCCAAATAAAACCTATATGCAACATGTCAAAAATGGCGGGCCCAGTTTCCCATCCTTGAGATGCGACTCAGGTCATGTGGCTCTCATGGATGTGGTACCTGAAGAGCTTCCAGGCTTTTCACTGATGGGATTGGATGAGGTGGAGGTCATGTAATGTAGGGAATGTTAAGGGTAGAGATTGGTAGAGGAAGGTATGACATATGTCTCAGATGTTGACTTCCTAATTTGTTTCAAAAGATTTTTGAAATCTTAATGTTCAGTTTCTTGGTGCTGTGGATGATCAAACATTTTGATAAAAATGGCGAAGTTCCACGGATCCATCAACCCCGCATGGATCGAGAGACATGAAAGCTGGTCCCAAGCAGCCAGGTTTTTATGAGCGTGAAGCAGGTGGGACTTGCTGCAGTGAAACTGAGGAAACTGGCAGCTTTTGATCTGAGTTTCGCATATAAAAATTGTGTATATAATATAATATACATCATATACTGAGGATGCTTCAAAGCTTTGGTGGTTTACCAACTATTCAAGAGCACGCAAAACGCCTCAGGTTACCGCATCTTAAGTGTTCCCTACACGGTGCAAGGTCTGGGTGAATGGATCGATGGTTGGTGGGTGAGGTTTGGGTGGCAAATTCAACTTTATAGGGATTTCTTTACTACAAATGGAATACAGTAATCCTTGTGGTGGTGGGGAATATATCCTAAGGATGGTAAACCAACGCAATGTGTGGATGAATGTGTATGCATAGTTTCCATGGATGGTTGGTGAGAAGCTGTGCGCCAACAAGGCTGTGTGTCGAAGTGAAGTTCACCTTGTCAGAAATCAGATGCTGGTGGATAATACAAGTGGATGCAGTGGAGTATGTTTTCATCCAACGGGTTTTCCATGTTTTGTCTCAAACCAGGTGTTATAGATTTTCATAGATTTTCCTTCAAAATAAGGCGTATATACTACCACAGGGAGGTTCCATCCAACAAGCAAAGTTTGCAAACTTGTTGGCCCAGAGGTGCAGAAACTTCTGCGACAGAAAGTGGCTTTGCTTTGATGTGTTGGTGAAGCCCAAAGGTCGATCCATACAAGGTTGATGAGTTACACTGTAGATGTTTCAACAATAATCTCGTAGAATATAATATATTGAGTTGGGTAATTTTTCCAATTTTGCCACATTACAGGACAATCCTGTTTTCTTTGCGACATTCCGTGAAATCGTTGAACACAAACATTATTTTTGACTGAGTTAAGACCAAGGGGTCATCAGTTCCCCTAACACCACTTGAAGCTGAAAGGAGATGGTTTTGTACAGAAGTCCAAACGAGGAACAGATTTTTGTTAACCAAAAGTTAAAAGAAGGCGAAGAATCACCCACAAAAATCAAACCAAAAAAAAACCAAGTTGTGAAATTTTTCCTTCCTGATTTCGTGCTAAAAAATCCTTGGCCATGAAAGTAAAGTGTAGCACGGTGCTATTTTTTTCCTTATCCTTGCAGTTGGTGAGATTTGTTCAGTACCGAGGTGTGGCATGTGATGATGATGAGGAGGCAGATAGGTGCGATAGCTTACCGACTGGATGGATCGGTGGGATTTTACCCCCTAACACCGACGGGGGGGGGTGGAAACCTCTGACTTACCCTTCCTAGAATCCTAGAACTAGCATAGCTGGATTGTTGTGACCCGTTTCCTTTCTGTTAAAAAGATGTTGGGATTTGAGATTTGCACAGAGTTTTGGTTCCAACAAAATGGTATAGCGCTGCCAGGCTGTGGTCTCCTGATGGCCCGATGATGACCCATTGTGTGGACACAGGTGGGACTGAAAGGTGACACTAATTAGCGCCCATGTGGTGGTTTCGTTTGACACCCTTGCTGCCTTGTTTCTCTCAGCGCTGTCAAAGTGAACTTGAGTCAAGTCAAGTCAGGTTCTGTTTTTGAATACTCAGCTCACACGTAAAAGTTGTCATTGTTCAACACACAAAGAAGGGATTGATCTCTTTTTTATGGTGAGATTTGCCAGAACTTTTTTTTTATCATGAGACTAAGATACTAGGAAGTATTTCATATTGTTTATGGTAGAAGCTGTGGACCCCAAGGACTTTAGATCGGCTTCTCAAGCACAGAAAACACAATGCCACTCTCTTGATCTCTTGAGGGAATCCTCAAATCCGGAGCCATGGAAGCGAAAGAAGAAGTCGAAGAACCGACAGGTGCCGAAAGGAAAGATGTTTTTTCTATGTTCTGGTACTTCCAATTCCTGATAGTGATGGTTAGAAGATGAAGAACAGGTGTGATTTGATGAATCTGAAAAACAAATCAAGGACATTTGAACCTTTAATTTATCAACACTGATTTCATTTTTCTGATTCATTTGAGTTAATGTTACACACCTTCTTTGCCGGTGCTCAATTGTATCTAGTTTGGGCCAGGTGACACTGAAGCTTCGGTAAAAACGGTGAAGGAGGAGGACGAAGATTGGGGAAATTGGAGCCTTGGCGCAGATCAATTCAACTGAGTTTCCCTGACAGTTTTCTTTTTTTTCTTGGAAAATGATGATTTATGATGGGTTTTCGTGCTAACTTGGCAAACTCTTGACTGATAAAGTTTTTTTTCTTGGGTCTCGAATCAAAACAAATCAAATTGCAAGTGCATTCCAGCATGCAGATGTCTCTTTTTTGCAGCTGGGAGTCTCAGGAAGTCGGATGGCACGAAGAGTAGCGAGCCGATCCCTTTGCCGCACTTCGATTTTCGACCATGGGCCAGCAGCAGATGTCCAGGCCCGCCTTCACGAGACCGGAAACCTTCAGGCCTCTCTTCACGAGGCCGAAAACCTTCAGGCCCCCCTTCACGAGACCGGAAACCTTCAGGTCCCTCTTCACGAGGCCGAAAACCTTCAGGCCCCCCCACACCAGCCGGGAAACCTTCAAATAAGAAGAAGCGGGAAAAGGAGAAGAGGAGGAAGGAGAGGCTGAGAATGAGGAAGGAGAATCAGAAGAAGTGTGATGAGCAGAAGGAGAATGAGACGAAGCTGACGAAGTGTGATCAGAGGAACCTCCGAAAACGCCAGATTTTCGACACTGAGATGCGGGCCAGAGAGATATGGACTGCCCTAAAGGCTGGATTTTGGTGAGTGAATTGGTAGCTACATTGGTAGCTGCCATTTGCAAGTCACATACACTGCATACCAGCTATAGACTATAGAGCATATAAGTCAAGTTATAGTCACTAGTACAAGGAAGATTGGCTGCAAGTTGAAACAGCAACAAGGATAGGGCTGCCATCAAAAGCGTTGCGTTGAAACATGTTGAAACAAATACTTTGCATGAGGTATGGAATTTGTTCGGAGTCCGTGGCTGTTCGCAGAAATCACGGCACGCGGCAATGGTTTGGGCCATTAGGATCCATTAGGATTATGATCTAAGCATTGATAAATCCGAGGTACAGGCAGCTTGATGAGGTGCGTCCCTTTCGAAGTAGGATTTAAGAACCATTCTCATAGAAGCAACTGTCAAAATAGGCAAAGACCAAAAACTTCCAACAAATAACTTCCAAAGTGCATCACAAATTATGATTGTGTATGAACAGAACTGTTCCATCATATATAATCTACTAATATACAAACAAAAAAACATCATGACCCTAAAAATTGACCAAGGGAAGCATCTGAACAAGAGACCAAGATGGTTGCCCAGGCTTCCACCTTTGATCCAACTGATCTACCAGAGATGTTGCAGAAAGCTCTTGCGAGAACCGGTTGTGAAGCTGCTGTGAAGGAAGAGAAAGATGGGGAAAGCATGAGAATGGTGGCTGGGCAAGGCATTTTTTATTATTTTTGGTCTTTCTGTAGTATGGTACTCTTGAAAGCATTACGTTGTCAAGACTAGCATGGCTACTCCCCGAAAAACGCCATCCCAACAGGAATATCCATGTCGTCTTCCGAGTAGCACTGTCATGGGCCATCTTGGTCATAGATTCGTAGATCTTTCCTGATGCTTTGGGGTTGCATTGAACGATGAGTTTCCCCTTGGTTTTTGTTCAGGTGGGGACCATTGCCAATCTGGGGATTCAAGTGGCGACCCCTCTACCTACAGAGGCGAGAATCCATGGGTGAAGTTTCCAGGTGTGATTGGTTGCTGGTTACCATGTGGGTGTTTCCAAAAATAGGGGCAAAATGGATGGTTTATAATGGAAAACCCTATTAAAATGGATGATTTGGGGGATTTTTGGGGTACCACTATTTTCGGAAACATCCATGTATTCGTTTAACAAATCGCTTGAAACACAGGTGGATCGTTGGCCTGGTGCTATTGTCATGGCCAAGCAGACCATTTACTCCATGCTACTGCTCCATGTGAGTTTGGCCTTTGCCTCAAAAGCGAAGGAGGTGTTTTCGGCGGAGGATCCACAAGCAGCCCTGAGAAAACTGAAATCTGAAAGTCTTCCTCAGGCATGGTTTTTTGTGTGATTTTGCTGAGGTTGGAAGTTTCAACAAGGCAGAAACAAATTAGGGGTCAGGTTTAAGTTTAGATGATGCTTTAGGCCGGGGGTGTTGTTGCACCTAACTGCCAGCCGCTATCCCATGTTGGAAGACTGCAAGTTCATTACCTCTGCTAGTTCATTGTACCCTTGCTTCCCTGCGTTCCAACTTCCGAAAAGTTCGCCAGGCCAGTCCAAGTGCAAACAAAAGGAAAGCATCGGTTCTCAAGCATGAAGACCTGGAGAAGTCAGATGAGGAAAAGCACTTGATTCAGGTCATCTACAAGTTTTTGTCTGTACCGAAACTGGCTCGGAAAGAAATTGGAAAGACTTTTTTGACTTTTTGAACCTATGCTGCCATCTTTTTAATAGGAGATACATCTTCAAATGGTTGGAATATTCCATTGTCATGTTAGTGAACTCGGGGGTGTACATTTTCTCTTATTTTTGGGAAGATAAAGAAAGATACTTTGTATCTTCAGCAAAAATCCGGATCCAGATGCCACCAAGGAAAGAGTACAAAGATCTAGCTCGAGCGCCATTGGTTGCTGGTTATTCTACTTGTTTAGGAGCTTGGAATTTTTTGCGGAAGGACGGCAAGATAAATTTCAAGGGTTCCTTTGTGAAATATTTGAGAAATCTTCCTTATCTTGAGGTTGGAGAATCTTGGCCGCGAGAAGTCTGATGCTCCAGGGAGGTGGGAGGCATGTTGCGTCAGAGCAGTTTTGGTTGCTTCCCACGTCAAAACCTGCATTGTTTGTAAATATATGCAAGGTTTTGACAATTTTCCCACAGGTTTTTTTTTCAGTTTTGTGTGCGCCTGGTCATTGAAAACTACTAGTTACTAGTACTCGGGAAGGCTTTCATTTGATTCATCCGTTTGATTTCCCTGAGATTTCCAACCTTTAGGATGTGGAGAAAAGCAACAGAGAGCTGGTGAAGTATCGCAATGTTTCCAGTTCTTCAAAGGGCGAGTCTGATGTACACCCTGAGATGGCCAAAGATGTGCGGGGGAAGTGGTTTGGGGCAACCGGGTCGAAATGGTTCGAATAGGGAAGATATGGTTATTTGAACCGGATTTCAAAAATCCAACTGGATTTTTGGGTGAGTTTCCAAAATGCATCCAAATCACTTACAGTAAACATGATTGTTTGACATTGATATTGTCTGATTTTTTCGGTGTGTCAAATTTTAGAGATGCCAAAAATGAGCTTGGGGGTGATGATGCAACCTATTGCCACTGAGCCAAATAACCCATGCACCCCTGGTGTTTCGGTGTTCCTTAGACACCCGCGAGGCCAGTTCGGGTGCTGCAAAAAAGAGGAAAACCAAGTCTGAAGTTGACGAGGAAGAGCAATTGGTTCAGGCCATCTATGACTTCTTGTCTGTACCGAAACTGGATGCAAAATTTGGAACGATTTTTCATAATCTTTGATGAATCAGCCTGCAAAAATACCACGAAATGGTTGTATATCTGAGATCCAACTGAAATAGACTTCCATTTTTTTGTTGCCGACAGGGACAGAAGAACTCTGACCTAGAAAAAACTGAACCTTCAAAGTCTTTTGGATAGTATGAATCGAATTTCTTCAGAACATTTGGTAATACCAGCAATGCCTCAGGTCTACCCCCCACCAAGTAACGGCAACAGTGACCACCAGGATTATTCCATTTTTAGTAGGGAATCCCTATGAACCTTCATTTGGGACTGTTACTGGGTGGGCGGTAGACCAAAGTACTACCCATTCCCCAAGAATTAGATTTCACTGGATGCAGTGAACCCCCTTTTGGTCATTTCTGAGGAAGCAGTTTCGACGCCTGGCCACGGCACAGCTGCTTGATCCTTATCCCAACTGTGCGGAAGCGTGGAGTTTCTTGCGGAAGAATGGAAAGATTCTGCGACCAGGCAATTCTTTTGGCAAATGGTTGCGACAAATTCCTCATATTGAAGTGGGAGAAGCTTGGCACATGTGATTTTTTCCTGATGAATGGATTGAGTCCTTGGAAAGTGCTGAAAGGATTCTCAAGTTATCAGCTGTGGCTGCCCTCACAAAAGAGAAGAAGCCGGTGTAGACTCCCATTTTCAATATTAACGGGTCATAAAACTATATAAAACCCTTCTATTCAATGGGGCTGTAGAATGAATGCTGACCAATTGCCATGAAAACATCTTGGAGCCTGAAATCATCGCTCAGGACTTGACCGGCGATGGTCAGGGTTTGGTGACGTATCAACCGGATGACTTCCGACCCCCAACGGCCAAGCACCGCGCCGCGCCCACGCCCAGTGCCGCGCGCATGCTACGTGCAGCATTGCCAAGGACGACGAGTGCTATGATGGCTTTGCCAGCTCCACCCGTACCAACGAGTGCTTGGATGGAATTGCCTCCACCAGTGCCACATGGATTACGCTGCGTGCCTGCGAAGCAAAATGATAAAGTGGAAGGCGCTGATACTGATACCTCTGAAGTATTTTTTGTGTGAAATTGTTTGGGGGGTTTGAGCGTTAGGGCATGACGCTCACCAATCGATATGGATGTTCCTATCCATCTTTACAGCCGCGCTGTTTCACCTGAATCCGTTCGAATCCAGCCGAAGCGGGGATGATGGAAAAAAATCCAAAAGCACCAGTTGATATGGTAGACATATATGCCATACATATCCATCAACAGTGATACGATCAACACATGCATCCATTGAAGCTAACCTCCCAAGCTGCTGCAGATTATGTTGTGCGTTGGATGCGCCTCTCCCTGCGTCCATTGTGGCCTTCACAGGCGGCAACAAAACCGATAGTCTTTGGGGGGAAGTTGGAATGTTTAGAAGTGATATATACATATATATATATATACACTATAACAATTATGTATATACATATATTTAGAAATATTACAATACTATTTGTACCCACACTTTTCCAATCATCATCCATTTAATTCTTCTCGATTCCTTCAGTTTCAACTTTTGTTTCAGGAGCCCATGTCATTGCAACCAGTGGATCCGCCTTTGGAATCTGCAGAGCCGGGTGGCGGAGGGGAATTCCTTTGGTTAGGTTATAGGTGGTGGTTTCGAAATGTTTCAAATATCTTGATTTTTAACCCTGATCCCTGAGGGAAATGATCCAATTTGATGAAAAAACATCTTTCAATTAGGGTTGAAACCACCACCTACTAGTAGTTGGACATTTTTGACTCCAAAAAATGTTGGTCATGCGTTTCCCTAATTGTTTTGGAAAAAAACGTTGGGAAAGGTTTTTTGACCTGAATTCAAGGTCAGTGGAAGACAGCTTGTCCACCATGGATGAAGCAGAGCTTCCTCGAGGCGAGCGGTGAGTTATTCAGGGGATATGCTGGGAATTCGCTCGTTTTGGCTCGGCAGCGTGAAACAGGACTCGTTGCTGGTCGAGGGCTATATCCAGTCACTTGGCAGCGAACCAAAAACCTGAAACTGGATGAAACTGGAACATTTATGGGGTAAAAAGTTTGTCATCGATGTTTTTTCTGAAGAGGTTGTTCATTGATATGACAATTATGGATGTTTCCTTAAATGGTGGTACCCCCAAATCATCCATTTTAATAGGGTTTTCCGGTTTTCCATTATAAACCATCCATTTTGTGGGTACCCCTATTTTTGGAAGCATCCATATACCTAGCTGTCTTTTACAATCCCTGGAGCCTTCAACCCCCTTCTGAGGCTCCAGGATATCTTCGGGACTGCGTGGCTCGACGGTGTTGGGCTTCATTGGCTTGGGGAAACTCCATGGGTTTCCATGGGTTCACCATTAAGTCCCCCTTCGGAAGTAGAACAGACATGGTGACCTAGGTGGTGGTTTCAATGTCAAACATTTTTATTTTCACACCTCATTTGGGGAAGATGAACCCAATTTGACGAATATTTTTCAGATGGGGGGAGAAACCACCAACCAGCAGAAGTTTATCCAGAGATAGTGCCATTTCTCTTCCATGTACCGGAGGAATTTTGATTAAATGAAACATCCATTTTTGGCAAAACAACATTTCTTCCAACCATTTTGTTGGTTGGTAGCTTCCCTTTGGTTTGTTGTTTCTTTTTTTTTCCCCCAAGTCCCATGTCGGAGATGAGATGTTTTTTTTTCACCGATTCACGGAACCAAACACGTAGCAACTCATTTTTTTCGAAAGGCGGCAGCTCATGATGCAGCAGGGTCGGGTGGCTTATCTCGGAACCACTCACTAGCAAACTATCTGTCTGAGCCTCTTCTGTCTGAGCAAACAAAACCGCTGAATAAGAGGCTCTGGAAAGCGGAAATTGATTGTAGAGAAACAGCGTAACCGCAAGTGGAAGTG
Organism: Breviolum minutum Mf 1.05b.01; assembly: GCA_000507305.1. Lineage (NCBI taxonomy): Eukaryota > Dinophyceae > Suessiales > Symbiodiniaceae > Breviolum > Breviolum minutum. Next base: position 126,031 of record DF239921.1, on the reverse strand, counting down.
GTAAATGTAACAATAGAAGTACTGTAATGATGATAAAACTTGGGATTTACTGTAACTCCTCCCAGTAACAGTAACAGTCACCACTAAAATACTGTATTTTTAGTAGGAAATCCTTGAAAGAATTCTTTTCTGCGAAACTGGGTCCGGGGTGGACTTGGAAAATCCCAAGATCTTCAACGACAAATTCAAGCATGTCATTTCACCAATCCATTGGAGGCCGCTACAAAAACCATGGACACCTGGTCGACTCATCTTAAGGTTGTTAGAGCATTTCTTGGATACCACCTTGTTGGCCGATCGAAGGACCGAAGGAGTTGAGTTGAGGGGAAAGGGGTTTAGGTCACCTGTCAAACTTCCCCCAAAAAAAAGAGACGAATGGTGAACATGCACCTTTTTTTGCTTCCAAGATTCACCAATGTCTGTCCCCCTGTGAGAAGTATAACAGATATTGGTGACCGGAAAGGTGGTGGTTTCAAATTCAAACCATTTTTTTATGTTCATCCCTAAATTTGGGGAAGATTTCCCCCAATTTGACGAGCATATTTTTCAAATGGGTGGTTCAACCACCAACGAGTGACGTGATATAACGAGTTTAAAGCTGTGACAGTCACACCATCCTTGGAGATGATTGAATTTGTGGTGTTGTTGGGTCAAGAGATGGATACCCAAACGAATACTTCTTGAGATCAATGATATCAATGTGTCTCAGAAAAAAGGAGGGTAGGTGACCCGCCATGATTATTGTAAAGGAATTCTGAAGACACAACAAAAACATCCCATTCATCGTTTATGTTTTTTTTTTGGTGTTGCTACATGTTTGGGTATGTTTTTGGGTTACAAGGGGTGAAAAAATCCCCCTATCAATTTTTTTCAGTGAAGAGGAAGCCGATCCACCCCATTGATTCGCACAGGAGCTCTTTACGCAGCTACCTCTCCGTGAATTCGGGCCTTGCCAGCTATGTCGTGGGGACCGAGGCCGAACGCTGATGCCGTTTCAACGGCTGGATTCCCCCAAAAAATGGAGGTGGATGGAAGATGTTTTTCTGTTCAAGTTGGGTGAATTTTGGGTTCCATCTTAATTTTCAGGGGTGTAACAAAAACATCTTTTTTTTCTGACTTCTTCTTCATTTGTTTTTTTTAGGTCTCTGGATCAATAAATGGAAGTCGGAGAATGATAGAAGCAACAAACATGACTAAACATGCAGTGTTGTGAAGCCACAAAGAAACGTCTTTCTTTGGATCCCTTTTTGGGTATTGCAGGTATTGCTGTTCTTTTGCTGTTTGTTGATAGCCTTTTCGCAAAAGCCTGTATCTAAGGCCATCTCCGACCTCCCTGGCGGAAGCTTCTCATACCGCAAGCTTTGAACGCTTTCAATGGCATCGTTTTCGTGAGAGCAAAACAACGTTTTAGGTAGCTTTGCGCTGCAACGGTGATCTTTACATCGTAGGTGGTGAACATCCATGTGGATATGTTGTGTATAATCATAATATACATGAACATGATATTGGTTATACATCCGCTTATTATACATGTATATATCAATACAAATACGTATGAAGTGTAATTATGCATTCATATGATACTACAATGTATGCATAGACTTTCATAATGATATTCAATCTACAGTGCAAGAGTTGTGGGGGCACCCCCATGTTGAATGGATCGTCAGACCGAAACCGCGCACAATTTTGGGGCTCAGAGGGTTGGTTTGGGTTGAAAGATTCTTAGCATGAAATCTGAGTTTTTGTTCAATTTTCCAATCAACTGCCTTGCTTGGTGCAACAACTTCAGACTGGTTTTCATGAGGGATTTACATGGATTTACCAACCGGTTCGTTTGGAAAGCATGACAAAATTTGGGTTTACCCGGATAACACCACGTATTGAAATCCTTTGGTCGTTTGCCATCCTTTGGTTGTGGCCCTGCCGCTGCATCCTCCTCAGTCTCTTCTTCGTGCCTTTGTCGGGCACTCAGCTGAGATTAGTGGCTTTCCGTGCCTGTGAATATGCCAATCGCATGTTTCGGAAGGTGCTTCAATCAGGGCTTATGTCACTTTGAACATGCCAGATGCCCCTTCTCAGCAGCCCCTTTCAGGAAGTTCCCCGGGAAAAAAGCCTTGCATTGCGTGGGTCTTGGCAATGGCGGCGTGTCCCTCACAGCAGTCGCAGCGTGCAAGGATGGGTAGCATGGAGAACAGATGGCGGGCAGGGCAAGACGGGGGTACAGTTGATATGGAAGCATTCGAAGCGAAGATAAATGCTCATAAACAAGCAAAGGAAAAGCCACCGAAGGCAGAGCCGGAGCCCTGGCCAAAGTTAAAGCCAGTTGACAGAGATGCAATCAACGTTGCAGAACTCGGAGCAGAAATGAAAAGAGTGAGCCAACGTGTGGATGAGCACATGGCAGAGGTCAATGCAAAGGAAGCAGATCCCTCCCCAAGTGAAGACGCCGTGAAAGGCCTTGAGAAGCCAAGCTTGTCGCCACCACCGCCACAACCGACACCACCGACACTATTAGGCAAAGCGCAAGGCGAGAAGAAGCCAATCTTGCCGCCACGTGCGCAAGAGCTCATGGCAGAGGTCAGGGCAATGGAAAACGATCCCTTCCCAAATCAATGGACCACGGAGGATGAGGCGAAGCTGGAGATGTTGATCCAGTTTGATTCACACACCTTTGTCAAGTTCAATGCAAATGAAATCAAATGGCTTCAGAAGAAGAAATCACGCGTGGGAGGGTTGCCGCCATGTTGCCGGCCTTAACCTCACGCAATCGGCTTTCTTCGGCTCCCATGATGGACCTGACCAGCGGAGATCTTTGTGAGCCTTTTCTTTTGCATACTTCGCACTTTAGGATGCTGCTTCCTTAAAGGACGCTGCCTGCGGGGCTGGTGTTACTGGTTGCTTTGCCGGGGCGGTTCCAGATGGTCGCCTCCGCACCGTTTCCGGATCTATAGGATGCTTAACAGCTCAGAGTATTCCAGTTTTGAAACTCGCGTGACCTGCAATTGTCAGGCTGTGGGATTTCGTTGATAGAATCATCAACATTTTAAGGTCTGAATGCAGTCAGACAGTCAGACGTTGTCCAAAAAACAATGTTTCAAATGTCCGTCCGTGGTGGATTGAAAAAAGTTTTCAACCAGCGTTGCAATCATTTTTGGAGATTCTTCAACCCGCCCTTACCCAAAAGTTGTCTTCCACCCAGCGATGACGTGTGTTGAAGGCTGAAGTGAAGAAGGGTTCAGTGAAACAGCAATTGGACATTGAGATTGTCAATCTATTTCACTTTTGAAGATTTCATTTTTCGGGATGGAGTTTTTGTACATACAGTAATATAAATATATATATATATATATATGTATATCACATACCCACATACATTCCACTTGTATCTGTCCTGTCTGTCAGACCCGTCCGGAGCTCTGGGGTTTTAGGATGTGTTTTTGTTTCTTTTGGTAGGCAATGTTTTATAAATGGCATCGCCACTACTAACTTATTCAAAATGACTTTGAATGAGTTCCCAGCACCCAAGCAACCCCAAGCAATGGACGATGATGAGATGGATCAATATGAGATACTGAGATACTGTAATTTTTTGAAAGAGTTTCTCAACATTTTTTTTGATAGTCCCAGAAAACAGTTATAATCAAACAAACCCTGACCCAGGAAGGAACTTAAAGACATAGCACCTACGTACTATATAGAGTAAAACATGATGGAGCAAAGGAACTTGAATACAGTGTTAGAATATCTAAAATCCAGCCAGCAAGGCAACATAAAAACAAGAGGAAACAAGGAATACAAGAAATTTATAATAGATGGACTTGAATATCACTACAATAAGGACAACCAATACAAGGAAAACTTAAAAAGAAACTCGAACACGTATAAAAAAACACAGGGATACAAAAGACACAGGATACTAACAAAATCAGCGGGAAGAGCAATAGCAAACCAACAGATTAAAAACTACGCCATCAAACACAAAGCAACTATCAGTGATAAAATCAGTGCATTTAAAAGATATGCCAACTCCTATTGCATAACAAACATCCCACTAGAAGGGCATCAAAGGTTTATCTTAATTTTAAACATCAATTGTCACGACAGACAATTTTTGCATGACAATCCTAATATGAAGTTGAGGGTGGATGATCTCGATATTCTTTTCAGTCATCGTTGAACATGAAGGTCACGAGATTTTTGAAAAAATCACTTCCGGAATTCACGTTTTGTCATGAATGAAAAGGAGTTGAAACATGTCACCTACTAGCAACCATTGAAAACTCACAGTTGAAAAGGTCAGGTTATACTGTTGTAGATGTTGTTAAAACAACAATCCATTATGATAGATAAAAGACCCAACTAGAGGAGGTTAATATATGGAGTTGCCAAAATGGATTTTAACCAAAAAGGCGTGCGTCAACATAAAAAAATGACGACAAATTTTGTTTTAAATACTGTGTTCAATCCAAATTTTACAACAAATATGAGAAAGAACATCCTGAAATAATGACACATTATAAGGATTTGAAAGATGAATTCATCAGTTGGGACGACGTACATTTTCCAACAACTTATGAAGACATAGACAGGTTTGAAGAAATAAACAACCGCACCATTTCAATAAATGTTTAAGTCATCAACCCAGACACCAACCATAGCATAATAGCATAATAGCATAATAGCATAATAGCATAATAGCATAATAGGGGTCTGCATCGATCACTAGTGAAAGGAAGAGTGCACCCTGGAAAATGAACAGCTGGAACCCAAAAAAGGTGAATTGTTAGGTTCCATGTTTATTTTCAAGGGTGTAACAAAAACTTTTTTTTTTGACTTCTTCTTCATTTGTTTTTTTCTCCGGTTTGTTTCTGGATCAATAAATGGAAGTCGGAGAATGATAGAAGCAACAAACATGACTAAACATGCAGTGTTGTGAAGCCACAAAGAAACGTCTTTCTTTGGATCCCTTTTTGGGTATTGCAGGTATTGCTGTTCTTTTCCTGTTTGTTGATAGCCTTTTCGCAAAAGCCTGTATCTAAGGCCATCTCCGACCTCCCTGGCGGAAGCTTCTCATACCGCAAGCTTTGAACGCTTTCAATGGCATCGTTTTTCGTGGGAGCAAAACAACGTTTTAGGTGGCTTTGCACTGCAACGGTGATCTTTACATCGTAAGTGGTGAACATACATGTGGATATGTTGTGCATAATAGATATACATGAACATGATGTTAATATACATCCGGTTATTATACATACTGTATATATATATATACATCTATACAATTGTAATTATGCATCCCTATGATACTACAATGTATGCGTAGACTTTCATAAAGATATTCAACATATACAGTGCAAGAGTTGTGGGGGTAACCCCATGTTGAATGGATCGTCAGACCGAAACCGCGCACAACTTTGGGGCTCAGAGGGTTGGTTTGGGTTGAAAGATTCTTCGCATGGAATCTGAGCTTTTTTTCAATTTTCCAATCAACTTGCAGCGCCGATGATCTTGCTTGGGTGCAATAACTGCAGACTGGTTTTCATGAGGGATTTACCAACCGGTTCGTTTGGAAAGCATGACAAAATTTGGGTCTACCCGGATGACACCATGTATTGACGAAGCAATAGGATGCAATTGAACTCTGGAAACCCCTAAGGGGGAAAGCATAGAGACCTACAGAACATTCTGGACGTATTCAAGTTTGCAAGCAGATTGCAAAGCTGCTCTGCCTGCAAACAGGTCGGGTCGCAACATGGAAAGGGGATGCGGTGATGTTTGTTTTCTCGTTGTAATTCTATCTTCCAATGACTCCTTACTTGTGCAGCTTGTTGTCTTTTAGCAAGTTCTGGCACGTTACAACAATCCTAAACAATGAATCTACCTACTTTCTTGGGTGATTCAGAACTGCTGCACACGTTCCTTTGCCAGACACACCCCAAGAAACTATAAAAAAAAACTAACATAGCAGTGAAATCCAGAGAAATACGGAAATAGATCTTCAAAATTCAAACTGGTGAATTTTCCATTGCTACTTTTTGTTGATGGAAGCAGTCCCGCACCAGTTGAGGTTGGTAGTTTATCCCATTATTTCCAAGGTTTTAGCACCATCACAGGTGGTCAGCAGGATTTCGGAACCATCAGCAGTATGTCAGATTCTTGACAGTGCTGAGACGACAATAGGTCTATGGCTGCGGCCGCAGTGGCCAGAATTGATCAGTACGACGAGGTGCGGTTCCTTCGGTCTTTTTTTGGGGTTCCGGAAAGGTGTCTAAAAGTTGGTGGTGGTAACTCAAACATTTCTTTGTTTTCTACACCTAATTTAGGGAAACAGATTCCCAATTTGACAAGCTTGCATATTTTTTCAAAAATTGGGTGGTTGAGTTCGTTCAACCAGCAACTCGAAAAGTTGGAGAAGACCAACAAAAACAAACCATTTTTTTTTTCGCAGAAAATGGTGGTTTCTCAGGTATGACTCGACCTCCTTAGGGTTTTCTCCATCGGAACCGATAAACCGCCAGGCTGAGCCTGCGGAGGTGCTGTAATAAGTGAGGAATGATGGAAAAGACGTGGAACACCTGGGTTAGGTGGCAACTCAAATATTTGTTGATTTTCACCCTGAAAATTGAGGAAATGATCCAATTTGATATAATTTGACGATATACTGTAATATTTTTTTCATTCATGGGTGGTGAAAAAACCACCAAGCAGAAAATGGGAACGGCCCCCACCTTGTTCTACAAGATCTGTTAGTAAGTTTAAGTAAGCTCTATCCGTTCGGATGCAATTAATGACTGGTAAGATTTCAAAACATCAGTTTGATGATCTGACATGATGCAAATATGTAGTGACTATCTCGGGTGAAAACTGCATTATTTTTTTCGCCAAATCACTTTCGATTTGGCGTGCTACCACAGAATCAAGACTGCCCCAAATGCAAGGATAATCGATGCTAATCGGCTTTTTCTCTTTACTCACTATGGAAAAATTCTGTGATTTCTCACCAAATTTTGATAACTCACGCATTTTTCACAGCTGATTTTTCCAACCAAAAACGGTCGGTCACTCATTTGCTTGGACCCGTGAGGCTTTCAGCCACGAGTCTGAGTCGAAAGCTTACTATTTGGATGATGAGGAATTTCTCCTGCCAATCTGTATCCACTTCATGAAACCTCCCCACCTACTTGATCCCCCCGCAAACACTGATCCCCCCCCCCGCAAAAAAGGAACATCAAGACAAAGAGGTCTTTTTTTTTGAAGGCAGCACAGCAAGAAAAGGATCGTTTTTTGTGTTTTGAAAACGACAAAAAAGGTTTGGCATGTTGAGTGCAAATTTATGATGCCATCAAATTCCGTGGATTGCAGCACAGGAGCCCTTAAGCCCTATCAGACATGAGGACAAACGGTCAGAGAGGCAAGGAAGATTTGGCTGTTTTGCAAGAGGCGATGGTCATGGCTACTGTTCATCGCTGTATTTGCAGAGGTCGGCTAGTTTGGAATCTGTCGAGAAGAAGGTGTGGTGGCCGGTTGTTGCAAAGTGATGACGACCAAGAGCGATTTATGCGAGATTTTTCACTAGGCATCAATCTCCCAAGTCGCATAAGTTTACACATTTGGAAACGGTCATCCCAGCTTTTCAATCAGAACAGTTTCGACTTCAGTAATGTATAAACATTTTCGAATTGGGTAACCTATATATATATATATCATATCATATCATATCATATCTATATATATATATAGCGCCCTAGTTAATTGGTTGATGACCTGCTTATGAAAGGTTTTGTGGGACTTTGAATCAACCCACGGGTGAGATTCGCCAAATCATGGGCAAATCATGGGCAGATCCAGGCCATGGCTCAGCAAAATGTCGAGGTGGGCATCCTCAAACTGAAGCTGTTTGGTATTTTTTTTTTGGGTTTTGGGCCTGGTGTGATATTTTGTTTTTGGGACCTGAGAGTGAAGTTGCAAATTCTGAGTTTGTTTCTTGTTTTTTTTCAATTGTGAGAAGCGTTTTGTGTTGAAAAGCCGTTCTTTTTTTGGGGAGAGAAGAATCACGAAGCTAGAAGTAGCTTGTTGACTGTGGCAGGAGCCAGGAGCTCTACCTTCTACAGAGGTGCGCGATGCGGCGCCTGCTGGGATCCTCAGGTTTTGAATGGAAAATTCTATGGCAAGGGATGGTTTCGGCTTTGGTCATATTGGGATAAGGATGTCTTTGCCAACAGTGAATGAACCATGAAGTGAAATGATTGTGAACTTTGTTGGAAAAAATAATCATGATTCAACAACAAAAAGGCACACAATAGCAATATCATCCAATGAAACCAAGAGAAAACACTGATCCCCTACACCTCTTTTAAAGATCTTCCAAAAATCACCATCTATTTTTGCCTATATGGCTATATTTGGGTAAGGTCACCCCTTCAAGGTGACCCCGTCTGATCCTAACTTCCCGAGGCCAACGAGGCTGACTTGGTACTTCCTGGACGTGCCAAGGTGGAAGCTGCGTGGTATGGGGAGATGGGGGGTACCAGCACCTACCATGGGAGATTGTTACTTGGGGATACCCTAGAATTCCCAACCAGCAAACCCAAACCACCAATAAACAAAAATTACTTGATACATGAATCAATTCAATCATATCTTGGATGATATTCCCTAGGGATCCAATCACCGAACGTCAGAGGATTTGGGTCTATAATCACCTCCAAAACGTAAGGTGTTTAGGTTCCATCATTCTCAGAAGGTGATTGGATTTGTAGGGTGAGATATGAACATCATACTTTCAAAATCTATAACTCTATACTGTAAATACATGTGTGTTTCCAAGACTATTGGATATAACTAAGTATCTATGAATATTTCGGAAATCTACATCTTCCAACCACGATAGTGTTTTGAAAAGATCTAATATAAACTTTTCAAAGGTTAAAACACCAACAAAAACTGCCAGCATCTCCATCTTCCCCCACCTCAGCGACCCTCCAGGAGCTTCCACCAGGGGCCCTTGGACAGGAGTTATTATCACCTCCAGGAGGTCCAGTGGAAGATGTAACTCCACCCTCACCTTCACCAGGTTCCCGGTGGGGTTGGACGGGTTGGACAAGATGAAGGTGGCAATGGGTGATGGTTAAAGATTAGGTTGGTTGAGGTAGCTTCAAGGTAGTTTTTTTTTGAGAAATCAATAGGTTAGTACATAGTTTTTTTTTGGGGGGGACCATTTAGTTGGTTGCATGGTGGTATCAGGGTAGAAAATGCCGAAAGTGCTATTGAGAGTAGTGGCTTTAACAATAATTGTTGTGAGATCTTTTTGGAAACTAGGTACCAAAGCTGTTTTTTTTCCATGGCTATCTTAATTTCACCAGAGAGTAAGTACGATGAAGCACTAGGTGGTGGTTTCAAATATATATTTCATGTTCACCCAGAAAATTGGGGAAGATGTTCCAATTTGAGGATATAATATTTTTTCAGATGGCTGGTTTTGTAAAGAAACACTTCTTCACTACTTCCACACCAGAGCGCCTGAACCGAGGTGTTAGTCCACAGGATCACCTTAGTGTTGGGGTCGCCCAGGAACTTTTGGGAACCTTGGAAATTGCCAAAAAACCCAAGGATTTTGCCAGTTTTTTGTTTGATTATTCGAATGAAAAATGTGTGGATTTTTGCTTTGGAGTGGAATTGGGATAGATGTTTGGAGATTGTGGACAATCAAGGATTGAGAATCAAATGGGGGAAGAAACGATTGAGACATCCATGTGGGCATGTTCTTGGAGCTTGGCAATCTCAAACTACTTGGACATAATGAGACATCCAACATTTTCATACATCAGGCAGATTTTAAGTTTAGGTCAACTCAACTCATTTAACCATCCAACTCTTGGCACAAGGGTGGGAGACTTGGAGTCAGACACTCATGTCATGATATCTATATATCACACTTGGCCCCTGACGTTCAACATAGCCCCCTGAAAAGGGACCATCCCTCATAAGGAATATACACTTCCAACTTCCAACCATCAAATTTTCAAGTGGCTATGTTATATAATATTTCCATGTTTTTTTCCGGATGTTTTGATGGCTTCTTGGTTGCTACAGGGTAGACATGAAACGGTGCCTTTTGGTGGCAAGTTGTCCCCGAGGCTGCTTTGCGTCAAGCCTCTCCTTCCTTGGTGGCTGGTTTTCACCAGTGGCCAGAGGCGACTGGGTAAGTTGGCGACATGGGGTGGGAAGAAGGGAGCAAAATCCGGTGATCTAAACACTTGGGACCTGGGATGGTTCAAACATGGATCAATTTTTTTTGGGATATTATTGGGATATCCAATGATATGCATCAATATATGAAGTGTTTCTTGCATCAACGGTATTATTATCTACAAACAAACAAACATCTTGCTTGTGGAGAGGTGGAAGAAAAAAGAAGGTGGCAAACCTTAAGCATTTGGCAGAGGAGAAAGGTTGACATTCGTTTCAAATGGACCAATGATCTCAACAGCACAGGCAGAGATGTCTCCCATCAAAGGTGAGCAAGACGAGGCGAGATTTTTGTTTTACTTGGCGACTTGGAGATCTGGCAGTTCCTTTTTAAAGGAAACAATGGTGGATGGCTTTTGATGAATCATTCTGTAAGATTTGACTTTTAGATATCAACTTTTGAAAGATATTATGGAAGCTTCCGGAATATTTTTGAGAAGATGGGTATCTTGTAAGATTTATGGGTGAGAAACTCGACGAAATCTGTAGGTTGCATCATGTGAGGCAGAAGCCGAAGATCCTTTAAGAGACAGTACAGTACAGCAGCATTTTTGGCACAACCTTATATACCCTTTTGTGTTTTGAAGATGCTTCGATGGCAAATTCAATTAAACAAATAATCTTCATATTTGTGGTGTTTGACAATCAGCCTATTTCCCCTTTGTCTCCACCTTCCTAACTAGGAGTAACCTTTTGACGTTGTCGAACCTCATGGGAAACCAAACCAAGCCTACCTAACAACCTATGCTTTTATCCTTGAACGCCAAATCTTCGATGTTTTCAGCCCCTTTTAACCCCATTTAAACTCCCCTCAATCCAGAGCTCAAGACCTTGTTTGGAGACAAGGTGCTTCGGGTCTATTGTGGAATTTGGAATCTGCATGGCAAACGGGCTGGGGGACCAAGCTACTCAAACTCGAAACTTCAAAAGACTGCATGGCTGGCTACACAAAAATCAGCTTGAGCATTTCCAGATCCAACTTTTCAAACGGAAAAAATCCAGCCGCACCAATTCATAATTCTTCCTCAATTCACAAGTGTCTCAATGAAAAGGAAATATCCCAATACCAAAAATTATGTAAGTACTGTAATAAACTAGTAACTATTAAGTCAACTCAAGTATGTTATAACCAACCACCAATTTGCCAAGCTAAAAAATCCAACCAAGGCTCCTTCAGATCTTCATGATTGGATTCCATTAGCCATGAGGCCCCCGTCATGTGGCCGGGATGTCCTTGCTGTTGGAGTGTAGCTTTATGTTCACCGCTGAGGTTTATTCTAAAAAATCTTAATTTGAAAAAAAAGGAAAGAGAAAAGCAAAAAAAAAAGCAATTGGAAAAAGCACATGTAAAACTAGGTCACCCAACAAATGCAAAAAAAAAGCAATTGGAAAATGCAAAAAAAAAGCAGACAAAAAAGCAAATGCAAAAAAAAAAGCAATTGGAAAAAGCAAAAAAAAAGCAAACAAAAAGCAAAAACATGGTTTTCCTTTTTTTTTGCATTTTTTTCGGAAAACAATGCAAAAAAAAAGCAAAAATAAAGCAAAAAAAAAGCAAAAATAAAGCAAAAAAAAGCAACAAAAAAGCAACTTGTTCTTTGCATTTTCTGTTGCTTTTTTTTTGCTTTTCGTATTTGCTTTCTTTTTGCTTTTTTCTGAAGTCCGATTTCCTGGAGTGCATTTTTGGTTTGCTTATTTGTTGCTTTATTTTTGCATTTTTTTCAAAAGGCTGATTTATAGAATAAAGCTGGATCCGGATAGAATAAGTGTAGCTTGATGGATGGTACGCCTTTCTTATTTAACTTGTTGATTGATGTTGATTCTGATTGTTTTTTTGTTGAATCATAGGTTGTGAGTTTGATGATAATTTTTCTTGATCTTTTTTTGCCGAATTGTTGATTGTTGATTCTGGGTGGTTGTGGTTGCTCTTCTTTCTGTCGTTGTTGCTGAACAGCTGTTGACGTTGTTGTGGTGACGGGGTCGGTAGGAACACAGAGGAAGGAGTATGTAGAGGCAATCATTGTTAGATAGATTTCCAAGGAATGACTCTTCATATAGAGTTTTTGAATTGAACGTGATATTATCATATTTGGCAGTTGTCATGATCTTTTATACAATATCAATTTGTAGTTCAATGTCTCCCAACAAATGACCCCTTCCCCTAGGCCCTAAGTGTTTCCGTATTCCATGCCACGGGGAGCCGTGTTAAACCTGAGGCATCACATCTATGCCATTGGAACCTGCGAATGTGAGAGATCTTTAGAGAAGTCTCTGATTTGGGCGAGCAAAGTCATGGAACCCAACAAACCCATGGGAATCATCACAGATTGCAGGATTCCACAAGGTGGCTATGATTTGTGGATTTACAACTGGTTGAGGATTATCTTATCTCCATGATTGAAGCTTTGCGAGTATCTTTCTTCTGCATCATGCTTTGAAAAGCGTAAAATCTCTTTGTTCAGATACAGTAGTTAAGACCCAAAGTGATGGAAAAAAACAGTTATTTTTGAAACAATGGAACCAACAAACAACTAAAAACAACAAAACACCAACTGCCAAGGCCCGGTGGGAACGACAAATGCAGGACTACTTTGGTGAGGACTGGGATGGGTTGAAGCTGGAGAGAGGCGAGGAGATGGTAGGGTAGGGGTTTTGTGTCTAAGGTTGTAACAAAAAACATGTAAACAGTCAACATGTTAAGAAAACTTAATAAACGTATGGACAAACATATACAATTGAATTGACAATGAACTTGCAACATTTTTGAAAATGATCAATTTTGAGCTGCAAGTTTGTTGTGTACAACTTTGTACTAGCCGCTACTAGCCTACTTGTATTTCTGCACGATGACATTTATCTCTGGTCGACTTCCTAGAGCACCAGATCTCTGACTCCCCGGGGTATAGATGGGCTTCTACGAATGGACCTCGACTGGCCTCCTTGCACTCACAAAAGATATAGAGCAGCAACAAAGAAGACATGACTGATTCATTGATTCATGGTTGGCTGTTAGGTTTTATGTGATTGAATCATGTTGAATCATGTCAAGACTTGGATTATTTTCGCGTCCTGTGCTATACCATGACTGGTCACACCTAGTCACAGCTTTGTTGACATTCGGTTAGTCTGCGAGTTGACTGATGAACGAGGAAGGAACGTCAGGAACATCTTTTTGGATGTATGAGAAATGGATTTTGTGTGCAGGCATTTTTGGGGTCATTTTGTTACTTCACTATACTTCACTTATTTTGATATTATTTTGATCAAGCAATGTTTGAAGCTAATAATTAGCCATGTTTTCCCGAGGAGTATCGGATGATTGGATCAAACACCATGAGCAGGGCACCTATTTGATGATGAGTATCGGCTTTGGTTCATTGAAGATGAAATCAAGAAAAACATGTTGGATACTTGGAAAAAGGGCAGCCTTGGAATCAGCTTTGTTTTGAAAAAAAGATCCCTTACGGGTTGTGCTTCTCCACCGTAAAAAACCTGCAGCCTTACCGTTGGTGGAAACCGAATCGAGGTGCTGTTCATTTGATGCTTTTCCTCCACCGGAGTTTGTGGAAATATTGTGCAGAGGTTGAAACTTGCCATGTTGGGGAAGCTCAGTTTTTTCCACGGTCAACGGGTCAACGGGTCACCCCGTTGGCCCCATTGCTGGCCATCCTTGGGATGGGATGTATCAGTTTCCTCAGAGAAACATTTGGAACAGCTTATTTGACGTACTGTTGATGGTAGAACTCTTGCACGAGTTGATATGGTAATATATATGGTAGATATCCCACAGTTCACAGGGGTTTTCTACATCTCAGGTGGTTAGCCGGATTTCTTCCATCAACAGTATCAACTGGTGTAAATTTTGCCTGGAGTTCCCCCTCGCGATTTTGCAAGCTGTTTACCTTAGGTTGCCACTGGCTTTGCCAATGTCATTGGCAATAAAGGTTCTACCCAGGCAGCTGAGTTTTTTTGCAACGTTGGTCTTGAGTCATGATATTGGAGCAGCAAATTGAGGAAGGCAAGAAACCTTAGGTGATTTCCAAATCACTGAAGAGTGGATATCATGAGATGTCATGGACACCGTCCCTTAGACGCATCCCAAAGATTTGGCCGATAACCTTGCTCCTGCTGCAGTCTTCAAGGCTTCAAAAAGACTCAGTAGGGGAGATGATGAAGTTCAACGTCCACCTTGGCAAGAAATACTAGCTATTAGTATTATGTAGTATGCATCGATCATCATGCAATTCTTCAGAGGGTCACAATGATGCATCCATGACGCCATGTTTTTTTGTAGTCAGACCACGGCATGTATGATGATCATTGATACTAATTGATCGCCTTAAGTTGTAGCTTGAGATCAACTGATGGCGGTATGCAAGACATCTTCAAAGACTTTAGGAACATGCTTTCACAGCATTTCCCATTTTGACCCCCAGTTGACTTGGCCTTTCGCTCATGGCTCCTATTGTCTCTTCGTCATGCGCGGAGATTACTTGAGGACCATCTCAGCATCCACATTGGCTGCTCCTCTGAACCCATGTCGGAAGTTCATTTTTTCCTATACCAAGTGATCCCGTTAAAATATCTTTAAGTCTTAACGTAATTTCATGGAGACAAGATTTTTATGAATCGGAGAGTATGTCCCCCTTTTTTTGTGATCAGAAACAGGAGCGCTTCGGGTCGACACTTTGTGTGTGCTCAAAGAAGCTTTGAAGAAGCGCTACAGGTCGGGGAAATCAATATCAGTTGCTGTCAAGTATCTAGTATCGCACTTTAGAAACCCAGTCAAAAGATTGGAAACTGTTTTGTTTAAGGGAAACTTTCCGATAAATAAACGGTATGATTATGTTAGTCTTTTCTTATAATCATGTGTTACATTGACAATATTCCAGTTGTTGCATGGAGGAGTTCCCTCCCCTCCATGCCTTTTCAAGCACAGGAGCTTGATGTGGAGAAGGAGTTGACCTCTCTCATTGCCAAAGTGCAGAAGGGTCATCTGATTGAACTGCAAGAGATCTGTGGAGATTGGGGTCCTTTGGCACCGCAATGGCGTGGCAGCAGTTGGGTGTGGGGTGGGGACCTGTAAGAAAAGCCCCCAGTGACCCAATGGCTTCTCCACAAGGTCCTGTTTGGTGGTTTTTTGGAACTTTCAAAGTGAATCCAACAGGTTTTGGTTCTTATCACACCACATCGGATGCATGGTCATGGAGTCATTGAACATGATGTGAACGTTGATCATGATACTCATTGAACATCATTCAACATCTTACGTACCGGGTTGCCACCCGAGTTGTATATCAATTGTATGTATTCCGTTTCGGTTAGATGATTGTAACATGAAGAATGCTATGACTGGTTACCACTGTTACCATCAGCGTAGGTACAGGTACACAGTACTATGATGACATCTTCGTTGATCCAGACTCATTTTGAGAAACGATAGACACAACATGATACAAGCCTTGTCCATCTAGCATCCCTCCCCAAAAAATGGATACCTACCACATCAAGCCCCCAACATCCCTATTAGTGTTCATGTTGTTTCTAGAATTTCTTCATAGCAACCGATGCAACCAAGTCTGTCTTTCCTTTTCTATCAGGTTATGGAGTTCCCCTAGTCTATGGCAATGGGAAACTTCCTATGCCTGGAAGTAGGGGAAATCCTGGTGCATTCCGTTTGGACTGGGTATCTTGGCAGTTTAGCTGCGATGTGAATGCATCATCAATATTACATGTGGCATCTCATTGGTACCTCTTAGTAACCCCCCCAAATACCCAATTTGCCAATTTTTTTACCCCACAGTTTTTTGATTGATTGGATCACCACAAGTGTGTTCTTTAACTTCTGGCGACGCAAAATCACTCAGGTTAAAGCCGTGTGCTTGAAACAAGGATTGCGACGAGAGGATGTGGATATCAGCTGGGATTCCCAAGGTTTTACGTGGTGGCAGTAGATGGTACCTGACTTGTGTCTTGATTTGTGATGGCCCCTCTATATATAGCAAAAACGGCTTGGGGGGGAATAGCACCAGCATAGCACCAATCTACCTTGAATCAAAAGTATGAATCAAAAGATGTCCACAGTAGAAAATTCAGTAAATATTCGGTGGCTTGGAAAAACAATCGTAACCCTCTAGGGACCACGGAGCTTCTTGGAACATGGTTGGATTTATCAGCTTTTAAACCGAGGTTTTGTCCCAGGAGTAGTTTGTTTATTTTATTTCAGAAAGTTGAAGAAACAGATATCAACAGATGCTACACCCGTTTTGAAGTAGAAATAGATGTGATGCTAGGTGACTTACTTTCAAGTCGAACAACTTCATCCCTTCGAGCTTGCAGGCATGGTACTTTCAGACTGGAAGATTGAGCCCAAGACGTTTCATGACAGGTCTGATTGCTTAGTTTCAGTGACTGATAGTGGGAGACCAATAAGTTGTCAAGGAAAGTTTTGGATGCTTGTTGGGTCATGTTGGTGTATATTGGGTTTGCCGAAGATCAAACATGCATCTGTTTCCGTGCATATCCATGCATATCCATACATATCATCATATTATACGATATTATATATAGATATATCCCCTTTAATTGAAACATAGTATCTCAGTGATCTTTGTCTTCTCCCATTTCCTTTTGAATGTTGGAGAGGTGGTTGTTGTTTATTTCAGGTTCGAAGCTATCCGCTGTCGTAAAGCATTGGATCGTGTTGCTGCACTATGGGACCGCAACAAAGGTGTTACTTGGTTGTGAATTTTCAGGCGGTGGAAATTTGAAAGTTGATGAACTCCGTTTTTCTTTTGGAATGGCAACAGGATCTGGTGTTGATAAAAATTCTTTATTATTTATTCATCTTGATTCATTTAGATCTTATCCTCTGGTTGCTGGGAAAGTTGTGGAAGCTCTCTAAAGCTTTTGGCTGGTGAAGCCTTCTGCCAGATCGAGAGGTCTAGTCATTCATGAAATGTTTGTGTTGAGGATTATCTTGCCTTTGTATTCAAATTGAAAACCCCCCAAAGCCACAGTAATATCCACAACAGTCAAACCATATTTACATGTCACTCGTATATGATATGTATGTGCATTGTGTATGATATATTTAGATAGGTTGTTGAATTGAGCAGGTTTGACTCTGATCAATCACCAAAATTCCGGAGTTCAAGACCTGGACTTTGTTGGGAAGAAAAACCTGGAGACTCAACATGTACCCAGGTCGAAGTGAAGATGGGTTCCGAAACAGATGTTGCAGAGAAGGCCATGGGTGTTGAGGTTTCCCAGATTCATCCCACCTTGAAAGCTGCTGCCATGTCATGATTCACCACCTTGGGTAGGTGGCTGAGATCCTCAAGACCTTAGATCTCGATGAGGATCCACTTGTGCAATGTCATATATTAATCTATATCATTTTTTAACGGGAACCTGCTTATTGAAAATGCAGCCGGAAAAAAATCGTTGAAGTTGCAGTTTGATATACTGTACAGTAAAAGATTGTTGAACATGTGTGAAGATTTGTAGAAATTCGCTGTCCTGGTTTCTATTGAAATTCTTCCTCGTTTGTGAGGAGGTGGTTTTGTTGCCTTCGGAAGGCGACGTCCAGGGCGGCGAGAGTGGCAAATTGTTTGACCCAACAAAAACATGATGTCACGACGGTTATAATGTAATTTGATTCCCTGAAACCGGAAGCCCTCTAGTGATTTTAAAGGTGATTTTCAATTAAACGCTTCTCCAAAATGCAAAAAGACTGGTAGAAGCTGGTGAGACATGGTGAGACGAAGCTGTATCAAATTCTGCTGAAAAAATGCCTTGGCTTCTGCCAATTGGCCTTTTCTGATGCAGGAGTTGCCAGCCGACCATTAGCAGAAGTGATTCTGGAGGCAAGGGATGATGTCAAGGTTCATCATGCAAGCTATGTTCAGATTCTTGTCCATGTGAGGATGTGCGCTCTTTTTTTTGTCCGGATGTTTTTTCTTTTTGGCAGAAACTTCCAAAGGGGCTAGAAATCCTGGTGATATAGTGAGCACTCTGGAACAAGTGATTTTCAGTTGATTTTCACATTAGTCAACAGTTGCATCATGAAAGAAGCAAAGTAATCTTGTTTTTCCGATTTTTCCCTGCATCTGCCAATGCGGCCAAATCCAAAGAATTTATCTAATGACCCCAACACAACAAGAAGACCCGACCATCTCACTGTAATGTAGATTAGTTGGTGCAGTCCAGGACATCATCAAAGCAGACTGTAAGGCAGGCTGATGCGGCTGGTGGCGTGTTATATAATCTGTATATAGACCACACATTGTGACATAATATTATATGATTATGTATATTCTCAGACAGGGCAACACAAGGCAACTGGTAAGATTTTAAGTTTGTGATCTTGATGGACTTTGAAACTTTGAAATCTTCGCCTTTGATGCTTCGATGACTCGACTTGAAGAACGCAAGCAAGTGCGGCTTTGTTTTTTGAGATCCAGAACCATCTAAATCACACGTAGTTTAGTTGAAATGAAGTGCAACATATGAAGAAACTGATGAAATGTTTAGTTATAACCTCCAAACAACCAAAATCCACATTTCTTTTCTTGCTAATTCAACCCCCAGTCGCAACGATTTCCAAAAAAATACAGCAAATCCATCCAATTCATAGCCCCGATGGAAGTGCTTGGCACAGGAACCAGCACCTCCTCCAGGCTTAGGTCCTCTTTTAGGCGGGAAGAATCGTTGGGCACCCCCCCAAACGATTGGTGGTTTGGGTGGATGTTTTTTATCCAAGTTCCAAGTGGCCCCCCTTTAAGTTTCAGTGTTTAGTTGTTTAGTTTTTTGGGGGTGTGTCTCTTAATGACTCTAAGCCTCTCATTGTAGATATATACCCCCCCGGTAAGATGTGTGTTCAAATGACTATGTTTGGAAATATGTTTGGAGCTTGTTATGTGAACAGCCAGCTACACATTTGAAGACCAAGATGAATAACTCACTTCACTCCCAGCAAGGATGGTTTCATCACAATCACTTCATCAATAACATGGCCCGCAAGGAGGAGCAATGTTCAGCCCAAGCCCTTCAACCTCCTCTGGAGAAGCTCATGATGCCGATGATGATGAAGGCCTCACAATCTTCCATAGAAGTTGGACACATGGAAATCATTGGACAGATCAAATGAAATACATGGAATAGCGACCTCAGTCTGTCTTCCATTTTTTTAAAATGGTGTTTTAGCATTGGGTAAGTCTATCTGAACCAACCCAAATTTGTGCGCCGGAAACGTCCTCTGTTGGTTGGTTTTCCCTCTCTTCCATCATGAACTCTCGGAGGAAAAGCACCTCTTGAGAGTGGCAATCGCCATCTAATTTTTTTTTGATATTTGATAATACCCTCTGTGACTGAGATCAAGAATCTAATTTCTGAATGATTTTTCTACCAAAATCAACCTAGGCAGCTTGTATCCACCTTGGAATTTGAGGCAGTCCTCGACGCCGTGGTGCTCTGGGAAGGCGCTCACGAAAACGTGAAGGACGTGAGGGTAACTCAGGTTACACCTGTTTCAACCAGGAGTACCCACAAGTAGCAAGCATTCAAGTTGATGTCATGGTTTGGTGAAACTTAAAAAAAAAACAATTTCATGTTGTATAGTGGAAGATATAAATGAAACGCTCGCGTTTTTTCAAGATTTCATCCCATCAGCCGGACCTCCATCAATTGATGGAGATTGATCCAAAGGGCCCCAACCAACCAAGTCCTAGTCCTCCCAAGGTCTTTCTCCAGAAGCTTTCTCCAGCACTCAGAGCCCCAACATGCATGTAACTTGGCATTCAACAAGTGGTGAAGTACGCAGTACCTCCATTTTTTTGGTGCAACTTTAATTTGATTTTATTGATCGAAGACTTGAAGTGCGAGAAATCTCGATTTAGTGAATGAGAAACTATGTCAATGGAAATCTCTGAAGGGAATTCCTTAACATTCTTCGCCTCGAAAGGAAGATCGAAATTAAAAAACCTGGCGTTAGCGCTGAAACATCTTTATCCGAGGTTGGAGATGACAATCCAGATACCAATCTCAAAGCGCGCGGGGAGACACAATGGCTCTGAACATTGGGATAAAAGTCAGCTGTTCTTGAAAGGCGAACCGGAAGGAATTGTAACGCTTTTTTATTGTTGGGGGAACTTAAAGATTGCGTGTGAAGATTGGATTTCATGTGCAAAATTCCAACATTTGAAAGACACAGGTATAACCAGGTATCTTGAAATCCTTAGGGAAGCTGATGCTTGTTGGGTGTTTCAAATCCCCCACCTCTTAGCTGGTAAGGTCGGCAAAGGCATAGCACCCTTTCGAGTTTGCTGCAAGCCAACAGGTGCAGAGTTTTTCCTGGAGAATTTTTCGGATCTCCAGAAATACAATGCAGAAAGTTGTCAGAGAAAGGAAATATGGTAAGTCTATGCACTGGTGGTATCATTTTTTGTTTAATTTTTACCCCTACTTGGGGAAATGATCCAATTTGACTGGCATTGTTTTCAAATGGGTGGTTCAACCACCAACTAGTCATAACATGTCATCACACTGATCTCCTTGGAAATCCTCTTGTGTTTAGCAGTGTATCGTCTGCCAGGACTGGAAAGCTTCAAAGATTACTAGAGAATTTGCGACAAGAACAACAAGACATGGTCCGTTCTGCCGTAGATCTTCAAGACTTGAAGGCGAGATGAGTGGATCAAACGGTGTGTTTTTCAGACCTGACCATAAAACATATTCAACATCATTTGATGACAATCCCATTCCTAAACCTTCCGAAAGGATCCATTTATTATGGTCAATATGTCAATATGTTTCATATTTTTGGGGATTTGAAAAAAGTTGGATATCAAAAAATCGAGACCCATCATCTGCTGGATATATATTTCCGATGTCCGATCTTTAGGGAAGGAGGTGTTTTTCCTGGGGATTGATCTACCCATCCCATCAAACTCACATTCCCTGCGAGGAGCGCTTCAAGGTGGCCATGTTGAGTGCGCATCGTACCGGTGAGTTGCATAAAGTGGCGGAGAAGTTGGCTACGGAGGTTTTTCGCGGGGGGACATTTTTTTCATGGGAATTTCTGGATGATTTTTTGGAGGATTTTTTTGGGATGATTCTTGGGTAATTGTATGTAACATATACGTATATGATATTGTATAATCTGACGTCGAACTTCAAGATGTTTTGGATGGCTTCTCTGGTATGTTTAGGACTACGGTATGCACGTTTTTTTTTCCAATTTGGTTCTGTCTAGTAGGAAGATTTTGGATGGGTTCCATTATCTTTATTTATACCCCATAGCATCCATGTATGGTATATTTCCCTACATTTACCATAAAACTCAACCAAATGTAGGTAAAAATACCATGCATGGATGCTATGGGTACAGTTTGATCTTCCGGCTTTCCTTTCGCTTCCCTTCCAGGTGGAGCGTCGTGCAGATGACTTCCAACGTTTGAAAGAACGGGCCTTGGAAAGTTTGCTTCGCATGAAACGCGCGGGAGAGCTTGATCGGATGGCACAGGCACCTTTGCTTTTTTTTGCTTCTTTTTTGTTGTTGTTGGGAGTTTTGATGAGATCCATTGATGCTGTTGTTGTTGTTGTTGTTGTTGTTGTTGTTGATGTTATTGATGTTGTTGGTCTCACTCTTATTGTTCTTGTTATTGTTGTTGGTAGTTGTCGCGTGTCCTTGAAAAGTGTGGTGTCAGGAAATGAGGACAGCAGCCAGTGAGGCGCAGACTGTCGAGGAGCCATGCTGCTTTCCACTATAATTTCGTTTGAGCAGAGGTGTGCTAGGTGGTGGATTCAAAATGATTCAAATACTTTTTAATTTCACCCCTTCTTAGGGAAATCATTCAATTTGACTAATATTTTTCAGATGGGTTGAAACCACCAGCTAGTAGCTAGTGTGTGTTTTTGTTTTGGATTGCTTGTACCCAAGTCCTACCATTCAGTCTGCTTCTTGCATCATACTTGACAACTAACTACGCAGCATAGGGTTGCAATCTTGGATGGACCCTGATTTGACTTAGAGCCCCGAAAATCCTCGATTTTAGAGGGTTTTTGTTTAGAAGTACAGCAGGAAATGATATATTTTACATGGGGTTCTAGCCATCTCTCGAATGTGAAAGCACCGATATTCCCTAACATGGAGCATGTGTGCGCCAGTGCAAAGAACATTAACATCCCCCCAAACCACCTCAGCAGTTGCATAGCATCTACCATGCGCGCAAGTGCAAAGAGCGTTCACGTCCCCCACCCCACAGCAACTTAACTATATTAGTTTCGTAGCGGCGTAGCATTGAACACGTCAACATATCCGTGCCCACGGGAGACACAAGCGACGGCAAACGTTGCGATGTATCGAAAAGAAAGAAACATCATGAACACGAAAAGCGTGACCTGCGTGTGTCGTGCGACGGCGAACGTAGAGCCCTATGGGTACATTTACATGTTTTTTTTGTTTAAAATTATTTTTTATCATTCGAAGCGTATGAAGCTTTGACAAGTTCATACAAGTACTGTAGATGGCGGTTTTGAGTCTATTGTTTTTTTTGGCCATGTCTTTGTGCGATATCTGATGTAAATCATTCGCACCTGAACATATCTGAACATCCCATCAGGATGCCTCTTCGGGCACTACGAAAGTACCGGCAAAGCAACGGGCGCTGCAAAGTTTGTTGGACATGAAGAAATCGGGTGAACTTCAATTGCTGGCGGAGGCAGCTTGCTCTAAATCTCGTCATTCTTTCCAAGTCAGCTATGTTTTTGGCCGTCAGGCAAGGATTTATAGTTTATAATCTAGGTCGGTGGAAATATCATCGAAATTGGACTTCACGTAATTTATGCTCCAAAAAGTGGGAGATAAAGTTGAAATGTTGAATCAATTATGATTCCAGCCTGTTTTGCCAGGTTTTTCCCGTACCAAGAAAATCCAATCCCTAAGAACCGATGACCAACCGAAAAAAACCGTCAGATTTGAGGAGATGGACTCCGCTCAGAAGAAGTTCGAAGCGAAAGCCGCACAGTTCCGTGAGATTTCCACCAAGATGCGACGGGGCATGGTGAATGCCATGCGCAACGGAGAATTGGAACGTTTGGTGGGTGAGATGACGGAAGTCTTAGAAACCCAGGCCCAAAAGGGGATGGACGTTTTTTTTAAGTGTTTTTTTCTTGGATGAAAAACAAGCAAAGGCTTAGACAAGTTGTGTAAGAGGTTTTCCATGAGGTGTGTTTGTGATTTTGATTTTTGATCCTGGGGTTTGAGGCTGAAAGCATCCGATCTCGTGTTCGCAAAGGTGTAGACCTGAGTTTTCAGCGGAGTATGTTTGCCAGGGGGCTAGCCATGTTATGCCACGTAGATTGCTTAATGCTCAAGAGCAGTTTCCCTTGTGGTTTTTTTCACCAAAAACTACTGGTCGTTGGGTCCGGATTTCTATTAAATAGTAACACCATTTAAGGATTGGTGAACAAACATTCAATGAAGATCAGAACAGCTTGTCGGTTGGGAGCTTTTGTACAAGGTTTGCTTCGTGCACACCGCAGGGGTGAGCTACAAGACTTGCGTCAGGAGTTGCGTGAAAGGGGATGGAGGGTTATGTAATAGAAGTGATTCTATTGGAAGTAAGTGATCAAGAGCTTCAGTTGGGTGTGTTTCTGTGGCTTTCTCAGGATGATGATGCATCATATAGATTGAGAGTTTCAATTTGTTGCAGGATATGATGATATTATTAGATATATGACACATGATATACTTTTGATATACGATGTCTACATACGTAGTCATTATAGGGGGATCCACATGTGTGCTGATAAATTGCAAAGATTGAACCATCACCAAACTTGTTGGAGTGATAGACCTTTTCCTTCAAGCCCCAAAACGTTCGTGCTTGAATTGAACTCTCCTAAAGTCTACAGATTGCGGTTGTTGTTCTTCTGTCATTTTGGATTTGAAGTTTTTGAAGTTTTCAATTGATGACAAATGACTGGCTGATTGAAATACTTTTTCCATCAAGGTGCCACTTGGGATCAGGGAGCAGCACCCAAGTGGCAAATTTCTCACAAATCCTCAACGTGAGGGTCTAAAAACCACCATGGTGAGCGCTTCTCCATCAACCAAATATAAGTTGTCCAATACCTTGGCAACCTTGGCTAATTTTTTTAATCTATGCATCCCCAATCATCCTTCTATTACCCTCCAGGGAAAAAAAACATGTCCCTTCCCAAATCACTTTTGAAGATGATTTTCCTTTTCCAAAGGTGAGATATGATATGTTACTTCCCTGCTTGACTCAAATCCAAACGACCCTCCAACGATACTCCTGCGCCAGCACGAAGACGTTACCGAAAAGAACCACCTAGCTTTTTACCCGCTTCTCAACATCTATTTTTGCCAATTTGTACACGGCTTTGTAGATACATATTCTATGCTTACAATATATGTTTACATCAGATTTGGGAACTTCAAGGGATTTGTTAGCTGGATTTTAGTCCTAAAAGGAAGCATTTCAAAAGGAAAGCCTTGTACTTGTCTTCCAACCCTTTCTTTTTCAGAGGCGAGCTGTTCGTTTCATCCCAAGTAAATCCCATAAATCCCAAAGGAACCCCTATGAACTTCCCAGTGTTTTGTTTAACAAAGCTTCCCCTTTGTCTCAAACCAGGAGTTGGATGAGTTAGCTGATGAAGTGCCTTCCATGCCATTGAGACAACGAGGAAAGAGGTGGCCAGAAACCATTAGTACCTTCGGCGATGTCAGCTGTTGGGATGTGAATATAGGAGAAATATTTAAGATGAAAGGCCAGTGGGGAACGTTTTTGTTTATTGTTACACCTTTGTTTTGGCTGATTTTGTGGTTTTGGAGTCGTGGTTGTGATATGTGTTTTGATGTTTTACTAAGAAGGTTTTCCTTGTTCTGAATGCTGGACACCGTGGTGCTTCTGGTTCCTTGCCCTTCATGTTCCATGTTGGCCACGCCTGGTTTTGTTGGTCTTGCCATGTTCCAAACCCTCCCCTTTAAGAAGTTGTGGCTCCGCGTCAGCAAAAACCTGCAGCGGCGTAAGCGTGGTGTCAGCAGATGCGAAAGCATCTTCGTATAGAGGGGCCGTTGATTGACGTTTTGGCACAAAGTTTGCTTAATTTTGCTCATGAAGCAGTGCTACTATGTGATTTTGATGCCATGTCTTTTTACCATCTCTTCTCTCTAACGTCATCAGCGAAAGAAATCGTTGTGGTCCAGCTTCAAATAAGGTAGTGATTCAGATCCCGAAGCCAAAAACGAACTCTCCAGCAACGAGGAAAGGGGACCGGGATCATGCAACGCACCTAAGAGTCAGGCAATTTGGACGTTTTGTTGTCTTAAAATCATGAAAAGCCAACCAGTCTTATAGAGTCTCGTAAGCACCTCACATGATTCATGATTTTGTTTCCGTGCAAGTCTTCATGAAAATTTCTAGGTTCTAATCCTGTAATCCTGCCGCTCCAGGGCAGTGATGTTGACACCAAGTTAAAGGAAGCAGCTGCTGTGAGTAGCTGGCAGGTGACATGGAATAATGGTGGGTTATGAAGGGTGGAGCAGTAATGAAGCCTTTTTGATGGCTGCTTGAAGTTTTTTGTTGATCTCATTGTTTGTGCTTTTCAAGCCGTCATAGTCGTCATCGTTGATGAATTGTAAGAAAAGATACTGACTATTGTAGGATTGGTGGTCCAAAGAATATCCACATTTTCTCATGACTTCAGCCCGATGGTTGAGTAGTTGAGCAGGAGATTTCTTGAAAAAACAACCTTACTTCAGTTGGTGATT
Organism: Breviolum minutum Mf 1.05b.01; assembly: GCA_000507305.1. Lineage (NCBI taxonomy): Eukaryota > Dinophyceae > Suessiales > Symbiodiniaceae > Breviolum > Breviolum minutum. The sequence continues at coordinate 99,984 of DF239921.1, read as the reverse complement.
GCTGATATATACTCAGAACCTAGGTAGCTGCACGGTTGGATGGAAGATGTCTCCTAGCTTACCCAAAGCCGCCCACTTGAAAGGCACAGGCCACGAAACCACGAAAGCGATGGGCTGATATGAACTTGAGTAGTGATTCAGGTGCGGGGTTTTGTTGGGGATTCTACGGTTGCTACGATTGCAGTTCACACGTTCCTCGGCCGCCGTCGGGTTTCTTCCACAGATTTGGATCCTGTCCAAGTTGGTCGGGTAGGGCTCCTCAGTGAATGACATCATGTCAGAGATGGAGATGGTTTTATATCAGAGTAATATCAGATTGTGATATCAGATTGTAAAGATCCTACTCTTTTTTCAACAAAAAGAGTCAGTGCAGTTGGCTTTTATCGCTGCAGTCAGGTGAGCATGGCTACCAAACACCTTGGCGTTTCATCCAAGCCATCCCTGGCAGAAACCGAGCCTCCAGAAGTGCAGCATCTTGAAGGAAACAATTAGATTTGCAGGTTTTTTTTGGAAAAAAATCCTATGGAAAAATCCTTTCTGTTTGGAAAAGATGCATACTAGAGCTAAGGTTCTTGGGTGGAATACAAGAATATGTGTACACGGATTTTTTTTTCTATAATAGTACTATCACGTAAATATATGTATTATATATATATTGCATATATATATATACATATTGCATACACAGAAGATAGTGATAGTGAGTACGGAGATGTTTTACCCTGGAAGATTCTCAACAAAAACCTGAATATTTGACAATTTGATACTTCCTCAACTGGAGCTGTCCAGCAGCCGTCCTTGTGGATGGTTTGGATATTGTCCTAGTGAGTTTCGCACTCTGAAGTGAAACATCATAGCAAAGAAGATTATACCCTCCAGGGAACTAACATATCCCACCTTGGGAAAAGGACAATTATCTTCAAAAGTGCCCGGGTCTGGGACATGTTAGCTCCCTGGAGGGTAACATTATAGCTACAGTATGTATGGCTTTAATATATTCATATGTCAGTTTTAACATATTAGTTTTACACTTGTATTGCTATAGTATCTATGAACACCTTCTGGTTTCGTTTCGAGAAGTCGCTTTTTTGTTTTCTGAGGGGGGGCATTTATTTAAGTTGATGAACCGAGGCCTAACGGTTTTATGGTTCCACTTGTCCAATCCACCATTCTTATCGTTAGGTAATCTGGTTGTAACAACCTAGTGGTTCACAATAACTCCTTCACTATGTACTCTTATGACCTATGTCTTAGATTCTGAGTTGTACAACTACTCTCTTGCTCTAATGCGACTTCTTCTTCTTCTTCTTCTTCTTCTCTATCTCTCTTTGCAAGACTGTTTACTGTACAGGCTTTTGAAAGTATTATGTAGAAGTGTTAGTTCAACCTATTGTATGGATTTTCATATACACCAGTATACATTATATACAATGCATACATACATATTTTTGTATATACCATCATTCTACTCAGTTGTATATAAGTCATACCCGCTCAACAGTTGTTTCCACAGACCCTAGGCATGGCTTCGACGCACGCAGCAGCACAGATCCGCCAGAAGCCGAAAAAAAAGATGGCCCGTGGCAGCGCTTGGATCATGAAACAATTTGTGTATTGTAAGAATCGATGTCAAAGAATCAACAGGATGCAAATCATACAGAGTGACATCTAGTACAGCTACTTCAGTCATTCCTGAGTTTTTTTGCTGATGGTCAGTTTGAGTCCTTTGGATGTTATTTAACCAGCCACATTTATCCTGTGAAACCTTCAGAAGACCTTTCTACAGCCGCATTTTGCCAGGTGGCCTTCAGATTGGGAAACACCAAGCTGCTGTTTATGAATAACCACCTGGCTGCACATGCTGAGAAAATGAAGGCCCGGGATCAGTTGACCCGAATCATCAAGGCCTCATGATTGATAGGACGTATTGCAGTATTGCTATTTGCTGGTAAATTTTGCCACTGATTGATAGATTCATTTGCTGTACACAATGCATACAAAGGATTAAATATCAATAGACTCAATATGACTATACATATTGATGCTCTTTGACACATGAATACAATCTCATAATCTACCCACGGAAAAAAAAAACACAAAACAAAACCAAAAAAGGTGTACGGCTGGTTTTTCAGGAGCGAACCGAATCAATGCATCGGATTTTAGAAAGCTCACCTTTGCGAAAAAGAAAGAAGGACTGCCTTTGTCATCGTCGCCGATGATGTCGTCGATTTTCTGTGGTCCAAGCTGTGATCTTTTTTTTGATGGACAAAATCCAGGAGTTACTGTACCCTCCAGGGAACAATAACAGATACTCCTTTAAAGGTAGCTGAAATAGATGAGGAAATCCTCGTCCTTTTCGGTGGGATATGTCTGATCGTTTCCAGAAGGGTGATTCCTGAATTGATTCGAGTGCTTTGGGTATCCCAAACTGATTCAGGACATGAGTGGAGTTCACCGAGAATACGACCGAGTATTTTTCATGGTGAGCTTGGTGGCATGTAGAAAGCTGCCAGACTGTGCACAACTAGCAGATATGGACTTGGAATGCTTGTTGGGTACTTGAAGGAGGTGACCAATCCCATTCTCGACAAGAGATACATTATGCAATATATACTTGCACACTATACTGTACAAGTTCTTGTTCTGAACTTTACATCAATGTTCTGAAATGGAAGACAGATGATGGCAGTGTTTATGAATCTTCCAGATGACAAAGAGTGATGGAATTTGTGTGATCCTTTCCGAAGTAATCTGAGATCAAAGATTGAGTCATTGGTCTAACGCATGGAAAGATGTAGATTTTGACTCTTGAACTTTCAATCTACGCCAGAAGCTGACCGTCCTTTGCAAAAAAACTTCTGTCTTTTTCCTATGGAGCTGCTTAGTAAAGGACTCGCTTGTTGAAGTTGGATGAAGGTTGAGCAATTCTATCACAAGACGCATTTTGTGGTGAGGATTCAAATGAACTTTTAAATTCACCTGCTTATCATGGGTCTTAAAAAGTATGTTTGATTAGCAAACAACATCATCAAAAAAGGCATCAGAACACCCTAAGAGGTACCAGAAAATAGCCAGAACCACAAAACGAAGACCCGTCGTTTAGATGACATTTGATCCAACAAAAAAGACGCTTTTTGGGTCTTTCAGCTGGAAAAAAGCCCATGGAAACACCTCAATCGTCAGCCAGGGTGATCTCAATACTCGTGTGGATGCTGCTAGAGAACAGGTGGATGCCTGGTTGGCAGCAAAGTTGGGAGACCCATACAGTACCCATCCCTGCCATCTGTGAATGGTGTCAGTTTTGATGCATGATTATTGACATTAATTATCAGAGTATCATGAACTCGTAGATGGGTTTTAGTTCGATTTTAGTTGCTTCTACAAGTTGATACACATTGTGTACCTATATTTATAAGGTATTCTCTCATCTCATGCTCATATCTTGTCACCATTCAACAAACCCTCAGGCAGTTTGATCATTGCATGGCGGCAGATCAGTTGCTGCCTCTGTTGAAAGGTGACTCAGGTCGGGATGCCCATGGCGACGACCAGAATTAGTGGAATCGAGGAATTGGACATCCCAGGTTTCTTTACGAATTGATCAAGTTTCTCTGGAGATGTATGTGAATATAATATATTTATATAACCAATAAACTTAGGTATATGGTGTGTACCAGCACCTTCAAAGGGGTGCCAAATGGTTCCTAAAGGGTATCAATTCTCCATTTGTTAGGGTTTAATTGGCACCCCTTTGAAGGTCCAGGTATACATACATATAATATCTGTATATGTGTTGCAACAATTGAATCAATCCAGCAATAGATTTCTGCTGTTTCAAAAATATACCCCAGTGCACCAGTCATCCGTCGCCTGAAGGTCATGCTGGTCTATGGCCAGATTTTCAAGAGGCACCAGGGGTACAGTGGATACAAGGGAAAAAACACAGGGATCATACAACAAGGGACCCATTTTGGAGGGAATTTTGCACAAAGCCAGATTTATGGTAATATTGAAGGATGTCCCTTGTAATAGCGTATTGTTTGGGGCGGTAATGTAATGACCCCTGCACAACAAGGGATTTAGAAAAAAATGGATAAACATGACCCCCGAGCCCCGCTGTTGTCGCAGAAATTTGGGCAGGCACAAATCAACTTTCCGCCCACCTACAAGTTCGATAAATACTCCGTCCACGGCTCAGTCTGCCACTTTTGCAGGGTTTGTGAAATGCTTCCTGTGGCTTTGGGCGTCGTTTCAAAAAGCATTCTCTCATCCAAATCGTGCAAATCAAGTTCAAGTATGAAACAGCATTTAGTAAGGAAACCCATTCCCCTATGAGGCTTCTTGACAAAGCTTCAAACTTGCAACCAATGCAAGATGTTGCAATTTGCCACACTTGTACCTTTGAAACCGAAATGGTTTTCCTTGGGTTTTCCACAGTCTTCCCCCGGATGTTTTGCCTTGCTGGCTTGCGGAAGGAAGTTTATGATTCCTCCAAGAAGCAAAGGGTTCCCAGTTGGACGGAGCCTATGCCCAGTGATGGGAGTTGACAAATCACTTGGGGGGCATTTTTTTTGGGGGACATCATTTTCGTACAGTTTTTTTTTCATCCCAGAAAAATGGTGATCATCCCAGAAGTCTTCATGAAGTTGTTGTTTTGTTTTGAGATTTCCAAGCCATGTTTTTTTTTTGTGGCCTTGAAACGTGGCAAAATTTAGAGACAAAAAGTGGGGACAATGGAGGCAACAAAACAGGCACTGCTGGTTGGTGCTTGGAACCCCCTCGAAAACTCGTGGAAATCACTCTGAAATCATCATCCCTCATCCTATATCCTCAATTTGGGTGGAATTGACATGATAAATCACCTTTGGTGGAATCAATTTGATGAAAATTTGTGGATCCTTTGGATCGGATCTGTTGGATCTATTGGATCAGGATCGGATCCTTTGGAAGAAAGATCCCTTCATCAAATCCATGAGCTACAACTCAGTCTGGATGCCCAGGGGAAAAACCTACGGGGGATCTCTGGAAAGTGGGATTTATAGATGGATTTATCATGACACGAATTTGATCTATCTATTTATGTGGTTTTGATATGCATATATATATTTTATGATTATATATATGTGCACGTACGTATATATATATATATACACACATAAAGATTGATCCTTTCCGTATGACATTGCATGACATACGACTTAGGAATTAGAGATTGGATGTTGATGGAAGCTTGTGAGTTGTGATTGTCTGGCGTAAGTTGGAGGGTTCGCAACAAATCATTTCCGCCGCAGGCTTCACGAGTTTTCGCAAAACTGTTTGCAAAACCTCTTCTTTGTTCTGCCTCTCTGTGTCGTTGTTCTTGTTAGGGGGGTCCTGCTTCACGACTGCTACATCTTACTACAAAAACCTCATGGAAAGGGTTGAAGATTGGGACAAAACCCCGAGGCCCTGACCTGACCCGTTTGGTTGGGAAAAATCACGATTCACGGCAAAATCAAGGTCTCCAGTTTGCAGTGCTCCGACCACCGGCCGGTTTTTAGTCAGTTTGAGGCTGGGTTCAAAACCTGTGTTTTTAATGACATGAAACGATAGGTACATGGACTCCTGGTACTCACTAATAATCAACTAAGGAATCATAGGATACAGTTGCCTTTGGATAGCAATTCCAAAGGAAGTTTTTCAAGATGAAATCGGAGGAACACAAATTTTCACGAGATTTTTGTTGGAACAACTTGACTTGAATTTCCCTGATCTCTCCCAGGCCTTTTTGGTAATGAGGCCACTTTAGGAATGCGAAACAGGTAGGTTGTCATTTCCCGTATTTTTTGATTCAGGTGAAGGTGGATTTGAATTGGTCGGGTCCAGCATCTTCTGTGAGGACTGCGGAGGGTTATGTATACGTATATGGGTGTTTCCAAAAATAGGGGTACCCCCAAATCATCCATTTTAGTAGGGATTTCCATTATAGATCGTCCATTTTGGGGTACCCCTATTTTTGGAAACACCCATATATATACCCTAAAAGAGCAAAGACTATTTTAACAATAGCGTTTCTACCAAAGACCATTTCCAAAATGGTCTTTTCCATTCACGCTCATTCACGCTTGGGGAACTGGATCTGCCCGTTTTAAAACACTCGGCAACTGGAACTGCTAACATCTCAGGAAATTCATCGAAGGGTCCCTTAAACAGCTGGTGTCTGCGGATAAGTGTGGGTGATTGCCCTAAAGGTATCATTGATGGCACCACAACCACAAATACTTGAAAAACAAACGATTTTTGATGGATTTTTACCCAATGGTCTTTCACGCCTAAAAATGGTCTTTCACGCCTAAAAGAGGTTTTTCACGGTTTGCTCACGGTAATTTCACGCTCAATTCACGCTACCCACTGTTACAGAACAAACTGGTTTAAGTGCGTATGGGGCCGAAAGGCATGATTAGACTCCTTTTATCCAACACGCATGAATTTCAAAACGACTAAGTTTTTGTATGCCAGAGTTCTTCTGTTCAGTGCCAAGAAGATGATTCTAGTTGAGCCATCGTCTTAGCAACGAGGCACGGAGGGCTGAAATGGCGTTTCCTTGCTAAAAATGGTCTCTCCCGAAAGACTAATATAACAATGGCGTTTGACTACCAGGGTATATATATATATACATATTTCTACCTATACTTATACCATTACCCATAGGATCCATGTATGATATATCTATGTTACATTTACCGTAGAAATCAACCAAACGTAGGTATACATACCATACATGAATTATTTGGGTTATTGAAATTTGGTTCACACAACTGGGGAACTTTGCAGTTCCGGATGTCTTTCCAAATCATCCATTTTGCATTTGTTGCATACACATATGAAAAGAAATATGCAGGCACGTTTAGACTCTTATGTAAAAAACGATATATACATGTACAATAATATGATAATTGACATAAATGAATAAGACAATTTATCAAACTATATATGTTCTACACATTTATCAAACATTTGACAACCACATGAAATCTATCAGGTTTCCGAAGGGTCCCTGGGGGAAACCCACCAGGAAGAGCTCCATTTGCACGGTGCAGTGAATGGCTGCCCCAGCTGCCCCCCCAAACCAAGCTCCGTGTGCCGGAGATGTGTCAAATGAAAAAAAAAATCAACGCGGCATAGCCGAGGTTTGACCAGAAAGGAATTATTTCCAAACATTTTTTTTTTGTTTCTGAATTTTTTTTGGTGGCAAATTGTGGTAAGTTGCTTGCAGGATTTTTTGAATAGGAAGAGGGAAGAGATATTGTATTGTGTATATACACACATGATTCTTTATGTTTTTTGAAGCGAAGATTTTGTATCAGTGATATGGATTTTTGAGGTATTTTTGGTGTATTTTGTTTCGGTCACTCCTCGTTTCAAATTTGAGGGTCCAGCGAGGGCCTAAACGTGGCAAAACCTGGGGTGGATTGATGTCTCCAAAGGAGTCACTTCCTACCCACCCTGGTTGGGCCATGGGATTTTTTTGTTGGAACACCATTTTTCGCTGTTGCAGGATCTTTTAGGGAAAACTTAGGGAAGAAAAAAGATGAGAGAAATAAGGAGAAAGAATAGAGAGCCAATTTGGAAGTAGACACTGAAAGTGTTTTTTTTTCTATTTTTTCCAATGAAAGCATGGAAGCTTTTGATGGAGACTTGGCTTAGCCGACTTGGAATAGCAGGTTGCAGACAACGTGAAGCCATAGGCTAATCAGACAAGTTGTTGGTATCCAGCGGAAGAGATACTGCAAGGCGTAGCATGGTCAAGATCGATACGAATCGAAAAAATGACTTCCAAAGTGGAATCAATGGTCTTTCCAGATGCCTTAGGGATCAGGGGAGATGTTGACAGTGTGGGAAACTCTATTCAAAATCTCACGTTCATTTGTACCGAAGACATCTGATCCCGTAAGGTCTCCAAAATGACCATGTTTGGTGATTTCAACAAAAATTGTGTATGGCTATGGCTATGATCCCAAAAAGCTCTGATTCTTTGAGGCTTCAAGTATGGGGTTGAAATCACCAATGATAACTTCCCAGGATAACTCTTCACGCTGAGTTTCGTTTCACTGCCCGAGATCCATTGCCACCTGGCACTCCTGCCACGGTTTATCCACACCTGGCATTCTGCCAGGAATCCAGGAATCGAGAGATGATGGCAACTGGATGCAACTGGTACCCTCCAGGGAATTAACATATCCCACCTTGGGAAAAGGAAAATCATCTTCAAAAGTGATTTGATGGGATATGTTAGTTCCCTGAAGGGTAACTATCATGTTTTTTTTTGTGCCATCAGTGATAAACAAAAAGATGATCAAATGCTCCTCGTTGTGACACTGATCCAATTCCTTCCAAAGTTCCTGGGGAATTCGCGAGTTGCGCAGGCTGCCGGGCCTACGAAGTGGCAGATCTCTGTACAGGGCGCCATCAAGAAATGATGAAGGATGACCGACGTGACATGGCCATTCAACCTCTAGTGATGCTAGTGGCAAGTGATAGATATGCTTGAAACAGATGTTTTCCGCATCCAATCGTTGATTGTAGCCGAATTTTTGTCAGTCACTGGGAGTGTAAAGCAACCGATGATCAGAGACGCGTAGATCAGTCATTCTGTTTGAAAAGGTGTGTTTCAAGCCATGAATAGCTCGCTCTTCACAGAGCTCTTGAGACTATGCCCAAGAATTGTCGCAGCATCGAAATTTGTCAAGTAGCAAAGCACATGCAACGGATCCATCCGCAAATGAGACCGGAGACTGCGATCAAAGATGTAATTTCACAAATTTGGTGTTTTGAGTTTCGCATTCATCTTTCAACCAAAGAAAAGAAGCAAACATTTTCAACAAAAAAACACATGTTGATGAGCTTTACCTTGCATTTTGATGAGTTTTACCCATGTTTTTACCTGGACAAAATCCCTGTGTTTTTTTTTGAAAACCACATCTGCATTCTTCATCGCCATGTGGGATGATCCTATGAATCGAGACCTCTCAGCTTTGGATCCACCGAGCTCAGCCAGCAGCCCTGTGGCCCTCATCCGCCAGTTGCGGGCGCATGCTGCGGCACAGGGCTTGGGTCCGAGAGCCACGGAATCGCGGGCCCCGCCATCCAGTAGCTCCAAAGAAAGGGAGCCATCGAACTCGAAACTTGGAGTCGATTTTTTTGGGGATATATGTGATTTGAGGTGATATTTTTTTGGTGGGTGATACTTTGGGATGAAACAACAATAAAGGAGGAGTGGGTTTTGATTTCTAAATTTTCTAAGAATCATCCGAAACCCCACTTGATATTTCGTAAACGTTTTTATTTAACAAAAAAAACCGGCAGGAAGGAAAGCTTTTTCAGATCTGACCGATCTGGAAAATTTTGTCACTCAACCGACTCTGAGGAGAGCACGAAGCAAGTCTCCAAATTCTCCAAAGTCTCCATGGCAAACGTATTGGAATCCCAAGGAAGAGTCCAAGAGACTTGGGTCCAAACCATTGGCCCAGTCCGTTGGGAACCAAACTTTTTTAACAAAACGCGTTTTGTTTTGTGTTTTTTTTTGTTTGAAGGATTTGTGAAGAAGGTCTGATGTGCAAGATGTTTTTTTTTGAAACACAAAACATAGAACTGAATGTAGCATCACAGTGCATAGCATTCACAAAATGTGAACAAGTATAATATTATAACAAAATATTGAATAATTATTATATAATTACTGATATGGTACGATATGATAATATGCTATGATATGATATGATATGACATGATATGATATGATATAATCCAACTTTCAAGTTTTCAAAGTGTTGCAAAACTCTTCCCTTTTTTCAACAAATCTCACACCCACCAGCTTTTTCCAAAACCCAGGAAGCGTTTCTTGCAATCGACACGTTCAGCCAAGTTGGAGAGGCGTTTTCCAGAGCAGCGTGTCATCCCACAGGAGAAACCTTTACACCCTGGAAGATTAACATGGAACCTGAAAATGATGGTTTGGAAGATGATTTTCCTTTACAATTGGGTGATTTTTAGGTTCCATGTTAATCTTCCGGGGTGTACGAGAACTGGGTGGTGGCAACTCAAATATTTTTGGAAGATGAACCCCATTTTGACGGTTTGCATATTTTTCAAAGGGGTTGGGAACCAAGGACCAACTAGAGAAGATATTTGAGGGATATTTAGATGTTTCGCCATTTTGAACCAACGTCCGTGTGCCGGGTCATGTTGTACTTGTACTACAAGTGGTCAGAAGGTACTGGGAACAGTAGTAAAAAGATATAACAAAGAGCGTTTTTTTCTTGATAGTGCCCATAGGATCCATATATGGTACGTATATTTACCTACATTTACCATAAAAATCCACCGAAGGTAGGTAAAAAACACCATACATGGATGGTATGTGGTGTGTTTTCACTCTGGTTTCCCGGTGAATAAAACGACTTTGACGTGGCCGCCGTATCTTTCAAGTGGCTAAATGGCGGCGAAAAAATCCAGGACTTGCCCCAGTTTACATCCCAGATTCCCCAGCTGCGGCATCAGGACGCTGGTCGGAAAAAACCGGAGGTTTGGAGTATGAAATCACCAGAGTTCAAAAATTGAATGTCTACGACAAATATACGAAAAAAAACACGATGATGTGCTTTCTTTTTTTCTCTCTCACATGTATCTAATATATACATATGAATATAATATATATATATATATTTATGTATACGTGTGTAAATATATTGACGATATACACAAATGGATGGCTTCCACCACAAAACCTTTGCAACTTGCAGCATTAGGATTGTTTGCTCGGACACATTAGTCGATCATCATAGATGAGATGTGCTTTGAAACTCTGGACTTTAAATTTGTGTTGCATCTTTTTTTTTGGTATCCCTTTCAACAGAGAGTTGAAGATCTGAAATTTCTGGCCAGGACAGGTCTCCTCAAATGCGTGATTGGGAGATGTCTCCTGGTACTTTCCAGGTCTCTTGGGACTCAAGCACAGGACTTTTCTTGCCGCAAGCAGATGGACATTCATGCCGTGATATATTACATCTCTGTATAATATACATACATATATTATATATATACATCTAAATACAATCCAATCTAATATATATATATACAGATTGTTAGATTAAAGACATATATATGCATACAGGTTGTCTGTATTATCTAAAAAGATAGATCATGATCAACATCTGACAGGACGTCGCTACGCCAGCAGCGATGAGTTGATCAACACGCCACTGCTGGGGCACGATGTTGTTGGATGCCTCATCCAAAGGTTGGACGAAACGGGAAAAACACCTTCAGCTGGATATCCCTACAGTTGCAAAAGTGGATGTTACAAGTCTTAAAGTGGTGGATTTTCTAATAAGTGCTTGGGTGGAGGGGTGTTCCATTATTTGACACACCAGTAACTTGAGGTCATTGATATAACTTATGATACAGTTCATTTTGATATATATATACATTTAGTTTGATATATACATAGATATAGATTAAATATACGTTAAATATACATTACACACATGTATACCTGTATCAATATGTACATATATTTATAGTATGAATATGATTCGTTTTTTTTAGTCGGCTCCACAAGGCAATCTTGAATCTGTCTTTGTGACCAGTGACCAGGTGATCTAGTACAAGTGCAGGGCATTCTTGAACCTTGGCGGCAGTGAGGTTAACATGGATGAAACAGTTCAACATACAACCCCGGAAGTTTAACATAGCCCCTGAAAAATGATGGTTGGAATATTAGTTTCCTTTTGGCATGGTATATTTTCAGGGGCTATGTTAAACATCCAGGGAGTATCTTTCAAATATGATCCCATACCCATAGGCATCCATGAGACGAATAGTATATTTACCTACGAAATTGTAAGTTACTATACAATTCAACCATGTCATGTAGGCGAATATACCATACATGGATGGCATTGGCATGGGATATGAACCGGTGAATCTGCCTCACAATTTTAAGGTCCAACATGATTCGAAAACCATGGTGTTTCTTTCCGAATTGACCAGTTGCGGGTGAATACATTTGTTTGTCCAAACATTTTCAAAAGACTTGCCTTTCTTTCTTGTGAATCAACATCAATTTTTGCATGTCCTTTTCTTTATGCCCTTTTCTTCGTGCTTCTGAACATCAAACAGCAAGAAGTTAGTTGCACTCCTCCAGTTCAACATGGAACCAAAACATGATTCAAACAATTCAGAGGAGATTCCAACTTTCAAAAAATGAAAACAATGGTCAGGATCAAGCTGAACTGGATCAGCAAAACCTTCCATCTGTTTTGGCTTCTCGTGATTTGGATGATCGAACCCCTTTGCACTGTGCGGCTCGACAAGGGCATGTCGAGGTACCTGGTCATGGCAGCGGGTGTGGAAGTTGTCAGGCAAAAACATTATATAGTATCATATAGATATACGTATAAGTGACGCCCGAAACTCACTAATTAAGAACAGTTTTTTTTCTCCAACAAAAATCATTTCCTCACTGTGAAACATGAGCCATCTTGAATCACCCCTATCGCAGCCGAACGTCTCCTTTGTCGTTTGCGAAGGTGTGTGACTTGCTGCTGAAGAGAAAGGCCGATGCCTTAAGCACCTCAGGCGAATCAACAAAAATCCATTTTTCAGCATCTAAAAATGGTTGCCCAGCTCGGAGATAGTTGGAATCTGAGTTGTTTGTTTTTGAAGTAACTGAAGGAGTCAGAGAATCTGTTGATGAATACTGTCATCATTGATATGATTATATGGGTGTTTCCAAAAATAGGGGTACCACAAAATGGATGGTTTATAATGGAAAACCCTATTAAAATGGATGATTTGGGGGTACCACTATTTTCGGAAACATCCATATGATGATACTATTTGTTTTCACTATCTTTCTTGGGAGTAACAGTTAGTTTTGGGCATATTTAGGGCAGCCATGCGCGCAGAGTGGTTCTGCTAGGCACCAACCCTTAGACACTTGAAACTTGAAACACGAAGAAGCTTTGAAGATGATACTAGTACTGTTGATGGAAGAAATCCTGCGGTCACCAGTTCATGTAGAAGATATCCCAGTATTCATAGAGTTTTATACATCCCAGGTTAGCTGGATTTCTTCCATCAAAAGTAATTATGATGATTTATTTCGGAAACATCACCTAGACCACCCTCCTTTACCACCGGCCCAACTATTTTTTGTATAGGCCTCAATGAGCCTCCAAAACCATGAAGAATAGAGGTTTTGGCCACCTAAACACCAGATTATTTGCCATAAAAACCCTCTAAAGATGATGAAACATGTAGGTTTTTTGGGGCCCAATAGCTCTGTTGGTCAGGGCCACCATCTGCGACAGCCTTGATGTTGGCGAGTCTACATGGCCATGAAGATGTGGTACGTCGCCTCCTGTGGACGCAATCCGCCGATGCACAGCTGGCCAAAAGGGATTCCAAGGGAAGGAGACTCGGGTAATTTGCAAAAGAACCAGGAGAGGGAATGGTGGTGAGGGAATGGTTGGGGGGGAAGAAAATTGTGGCATGTTCTTCTTTAAAAAAAACATTGTGTTTTTTTTTTTGGCTGTCACTTTCAATTTAAGAAGAGACTTTTTGAGAGATTTTTGGGATGTCTTGAAACTACCCTACCAGTTTCTTTGCAGAGTTCTTTGGGAGTTGGATGAGTTCGAGTCTTGGAAACTGACTGTAACTGAAGTCTTCAATATCTCAGACCATCCATGTATGGTATATTTACCTGCATCTGGCTGATTTTTATGGTAAATGTAGATACATATACCATACATGGATCCTATGAGATATGGTGGAGTTTTTGTGGGATGTATGGTCCAGTGATGGATACGCTTCTGTATTACGCATGAACCCTTTAAACCTCTGATCAATAAGACGAGCATCCAGATGTTCGCCGTGAGAGTTGAAGATTTCCCCAAAAGGTTACTACACCCCTGAATATTTTTAGTAAATATCCGAGATCGCCTATATTGAACTCCGGAATGAGGAAGGAAGAAATACTATCGATCCAGTTTTTGGGTTTTACCCATCTTCTTCGGCACAAAAAAGTCACGACTCCGATTGGTTGACAAAGGAATGCTCTACACCTAGTGCCTCGGTCGTGGTCGAAAGAGGGTGGGATGGAAAGTGGCAGGATTCAGAACCCCCCAATGCTACCACTTATTTTTCTGTTGTGTGGAAGATTCCATTGAAGACACTTGCGGTTCGAGGCTAGTGATCTCAAACCGCAGTGCAACAGTAGGGTGGTTGCACTCAACTCCTCAACATCTTTCAACCATTTCCACAACGCCATCGAAATTGACGATGAAACAGTTGGATGGCAAGGCATGTTGCAGCAATTGGCGCATCCTGCGACATTTGCTTCAACGACGGCCGGAGCTTGTGAATGCTCAGGACATTTGTGGATGGATTCATGATGGGGGAGCGGAGGAATGAATTCCTGTGAGTGATTGATGTATATTATTCTACTACTTGTTATTGCATAGCCTGAAGCGGTTTTCTAAAGGTTCAGGTCGTGAAACTTTAAGCAAATGTGGTGCCACAGTGCCACCCCTAAGAGGTTTAAGCAAACTTGCAACAAAAACAAAGCAGACTGCAGCAGATTTGTAAAGGATCAAATGGGTCGCAATCTTTTGTACTACGCCTTGGGCAACCCCAATGGAGAAGAACAGTGGGAGATTTTGTTTCTTGATTGCAGAAACGTCACAGCGTCACGCAAAGTTGGTTCGCATCAGTGAATCGAATCTTGACGAGGCTTTGCTCATAGGCTTCTTTTGACCCCATGGCCAAAGTGTAGGAAAAAGCTGCAAAAGTGTTGTCGAGACAGAGTCTATTGTATAAGGTAATTCTCATATAAGAGAAACAGATGGGCAAGGCATGTGAAGAGTAAAAAGTATGTTAAGAGGGTTTGAAGGCGACGATTGCTATTATATACATGTCGTTCCAATTTGTTTCTTTTTGTTTCCAACGTTGCTTTGCCACATTCTGAACCCCCAAAACAAAGCAAGGCACACCTTGCTTCAGAGGAAGTGCGATGCACATCAGGAGTGCAGGGGGGTTGATTCTCTTGATGTTTTGGACCATGAATATCCAATGGAAATGTCATGAAGGAAATACAACGATAGATGTAACAGCGGCTGTTCTTTTTCCACGTTTTCGTCCATATTTCACGATCCTTGCCTCACACTCAAGCCTCTTTGAGCCACGACGAAGTTCTGTCCATCTTAGTCTCAACAAGTGCAATGAAAGGAAAAACATCGGACTTCATTGACAACCAATGCGAATGTATGCTATTGGTATCATGTGTTTTTTATTGTTTTTTTTCCAAACATGTGGACATCACGTACGATAAAAACACCTTTCCAACCCTTGGCACAGGTCGATTACCTCGGGAGAAGTCCTCTTTGGTATGCAGTGAATGCAGGACACCATGGGACTCATACGCACACACTTCTTATAGACTTCCATATAATTGCATATATACGCATTTAATATATAACGTAGTGTTTTAAGTTTTATGTTATATATACGTACTATATGAATTTATATAAGATATTTCTGTCATTCTGTCATTGTATCTCTGTATGTTGTGGCTTTTAGCTTTGCAAATGAGAAAAGCCATCGTCCAAACATGATGTGCTTGGGCTGGTTTGGGACAGGTGCAGTGAATGCCACTGCGTTGATCTTACGCTTATCCACTGACAGGCCGAATCTGGGTAGAGACGGGTGTTACCTATTTTTTCACAAGGCATATAAAAATATATACAAATGTACGTTTGCTGCGGTTCCAAAAATAAGGCGTACTGGGCAAAGATACATGATTCGTTTTGTGTGTGTGTGACCAGGGCAAGAATCATGAAAAAAATGCATTCCAGGACATCTGAGCATCCTAGTGTTCCCAATAGCAAGACAGTCGAAGAACCAAAAGGGGAGGTAGGGGAAGATCCCAAGCCAGATGCCAAGCCTGCTGAGAAGCCAAAAGAGGAGGCAGGGAAGATCCCAAGCCAGATGCCAAGCCTGCTGAAAAGCCAAAAGAGGAGGCAAAGGAAGATCCCAAACCGGATGCNATGCAGGACACCATGGGACTCATACGCACACACTTCTTATAGACTTCCATATAATTGCATATATACGCATTTAATATATAACGTAGTGTTTTAAGTTTTATGTTATATATACGTACTATATGAATTTATATAAGATATTTCTGTCATTCTGTCATTGTATCTCTGTATGTTGTGGCTTTTAGCTTTGCAAATGAGAAAAGCCATCGTCCAAACATGATGTGCTTGGGCTGGTTTGGGACAGGTGCAGTGAATGCCACTGCGTTGATCTTACGCTTATCCACTGACAGGCCGAATCTGGGTAGAGACGGGTGTTACCTATTTTTTCACAAGGCATATAAAAATATATACAAATGTACGTTTGCTGCGGTTCCAAAAATAAGGCGTACTGGGCAAAGATACATGATTCGTTTTGTGTGTGTGTGACCAGGGCAAGAATCATGAAAAAAAATGCATTCCAGGACATCTGAGCATCCTAGTGTTCCCAATAGCAAGACAGTCGAAGAACCAAAAGGGGAGGTAGGGGAAGATCCCAAGCCAGATGCCAAGCCTGCTAGCAAAGCCAAAAGAGGAGGCAAAGGAAGACCCCAAGCCAGATGCCAAGCCTGCTGCAAAGCCAAAAGAGGAGGCAGAAGAAGATCCCAAACCGGATGCCAAGCCAGCTGCAAAGCCAAAAGAGGAGGCAAAGGAAGACCCCAAGCCTGCTGAAAAGCCAAAAGAGGAGGTCAAGGAAGATCCCAAACCGGATGCTAAGCCCGCTGAAAAGCCAAAAGAGGAGGTCAAGGAAGACCCCAAGCCAGATGCCAAGCCAGCTGAAAAGCCAAAAGAGGAGGTCAAGGAAGATCCCACGCCAGATGCCAAGCCTGCTGAAAAGCCAAAAGAGGAGGCAAAGGAAGATCCCAAGCCAGATGCCAAGCCTGCTGAAAAGCCCAATGAGGAGGCAGGGGAAGATCCCAAGCCAGATGCCAAGGCTGTACAAGAGACAAACGCTGTGCCAGAAATAGTCGGGATGCCTCTCAATGTCCCACTTGAGACACCGAGAAATTATGCAGACCCTTTGCCAATCCTCAAAAGCGTAGCAACTTGGTATCCAAAGTGTCAGCTCGCGGCTGTTCTTGGTGATATCACCAAATATAATCTCCTTGAAACTATAACATAGCCTCTGAAAATTGATGGTTGGAAGATGAAATTTCCCTTTGGGATGACCTATTTTCAGGGGTTATGTTACTTTCAGAAAAAATATCATTTCTTAAATGACTAAGGTGGCAGAGTCGACAGATGACAACTTCACCACTTTGGCCACGGAGTTGAAGGTGCGTCGATGATATCTTCATCTTATGATATGATCGAAGGAATTAATACTAACCGAACCTATCGCATTAATACTTAGGGGACAGGTTGAGTTGCATGCATTTGGATGAATTGAGTACGGATGTCAGGATGGATTTTTTTTTTCCATCAGCCAAACTTGGGTACAACTCGTTTGGCTCGGAGATCAGGATTTGCTTGAGAAGCACACGTATCTCAATCCACAAACGGCCAACCATCGACATCCCCTGCATTGCTTCTCGACTCGTCGCAGGGTTAGGATTTCTTTTGGGGGCAAGTAACATTTTTTGAGTATTGAACAAGATGCATGTTTTTTTTGGCAGTTTTTTGTGTAGGAAATCCCTTCCGGATCATTTTCCACCACTTTATTTTCTTCTGTACTGAATGTTTACAAGCAAGAGGTTTTTGAAGGGCCATTGATTGCACTGCCCGGTTGATTTCTGATAGACCCTGTGTCAAGATCTTGGAAAAAACCTGAACAGCTGAGTCACAAAAGTCTTCTTTCAACGAAACATAGAACTAGCATGAACTAGCAAATGTTCTATCCTGAAAACTTGAAAAGGGGTAGGAATCCTGAATGATAAATGCTTAACTGCTTCGAAATTCCTTATTAAGGGATTTTTACAACCATCATCCACTAATCAGGGGCCTTTTTTAAGGCCTCATTTCTGGGTGGATCAGCGTCACCTAACGTCACCCAGGTTGGGTAAGTCGATGCAGTCAACAGTTGGGAGAGGGCAAGTTGGAGGAAGCCAAGGTGTGGAAAAATGATACGGATGTTGGGGGGGAGGTTCGGTGGTTGGTTGGTTGGTGTTGTCAAAAAAATGGTCAGTGAATCTTGGGAAAGAAAGTGACTTACTATTCTTCAACGTTGTTAAGTTGGTCCTTCTCAGAATCTGGGTGGTACAATCGGTTGAAGGATATCCTTAAAGATAGCGATGTGGCCCTGAAACGCTTCCTGAAAGACCGATTCAGGCGTGACCCAATGCATGGAAGGAATGGGGTACACAGTAGTGCCCTTCTAAGCTGAAGAAGTGCTTCCGGGGAGAAAGTTCCTTTATAAGTTTAAGAAAGAATTTGCCTAGAGAGCTTTTGTATACTTTTGTCATCTTTTGTCTCCATCAGCATGCCGACTTTCCGTTTGTTACCTGGAGAAAAAAACGTATATATGTATATATCGGAAGTTTGACATTATAAACTTCCTTTGACTACCCCTATCCTCACTTGGAATTTTTATTTCGCAGTACATATAACAACATTTATCCATGTGTGTGTCCTTTTTTTTGCCAAAATTCTTTCCGGAAAACCCTCGGGGAATTTGGCCCGGCTTCCGCAGGCCTGCTTGGCACGTGTCGTTGCGGGACTGGATATCGACATGACTCGAATCTCCACCGCCTTCCGGCGCTTCGACATGGATGAATCCAATCATTTGGATGAAACCGAAATCATGCGCCTTGGTAAAGACCTTTTAAGATTAAGATCCTTTAAGCCTTTAAGATCCTTTAAGCATGTAGAACATTGGGAACATACTGTAAGTTTTTTGTATTTGGCTTTTAACTGATTGAAACGAACCGTGTTGTATCATCATATGCTTTCCACTTCCAATTCCATTTGACATCACACTTTCTTCCCAATCAATGAATAAAACGGACCTATCCTTTCTTTGCTTCAAAATAGAGCTGACAACCTCCTTTTTTCCCCATGTTTTCTTTCCCTTGTTAAACTGGTTGGTCATGGATGAAAACCCCGAGGCGCTTGGCGGCCTATTTGGGCTTTGACGTCGATCCTGCTGACTTGGACCATAACACGGATGGTCTCTTGGATCAATTGACAAAGATAGGTGTGGTGCAACACACACTTGTGAAGGGGGGGATCCAGGAGATTTTTTTCCCCCTCTTTTTATTATTGTTTATTTTTCATAACTCATTGATTTTAGATTTTGATACTTAAGATGATTGAAGTGATTGACAATTTCAACATGTTTTGATGTGAGGCCCATAAGTTTGTGGCGAGCCCCCCCCCCCCCCAAAGAAACCAGTTGTGCGATATCCCAACTGATTCATGTGGTAGCTTCGCCAAACTTCAGGGGAAACTTCCAAGGAGCTGATCAGAAAAGGATGAGACTTACCCTTCCCTCCTGAACAATCATCACTATAAGCAAGGTCTTGGGAAATGTTTCTTTCACCACTGCAACAAGATTACAGGAATTTCATGTTCCAAACCATGGTTTTTCTGCGAGAAACGCCGCAGAATTTGAGGTGAAATCAGCTTGGAGGAGTTCCAAGATTTTGTAGGTCGTATGGGTGGGGTCTGAATCTCAGTCTGAAAAAGTCGGTGAATTAAAGATAAAACAAAAAAGCATAAAACATCCATATAACTATCATGAGAGCTATAAAGTGGAGAAGTGGGGAAAAATGATGGAAACATGTGGTGACTTTTGGGACTAAATCATATCCAGTCAAGCTGAGCACCACAACTAAGCAGCTGATACCTTTTCGGATCGGCGATGATTGATGGACACATGTGTGCCAACGTCAAAAGAGGATATACAGACCATTAGTCATTAGTCATTATTCCAATGTTTTTCTAGCTGCATAGATATTTGATGATATTTGTATAGATTTTAAGTAGAGATAACCCGTAAATTTCAATGCCTATCCCAGTGACCACACCTAACACGACGCCTGATTCGGCCTGAAAGGTTCAACAACTCTTCGAGCAACGCCGGCGGCGCGTGGCGGAGACGCGGCGGGATACCCTGAGCATTGCCGGAGTAGCCATTGGTGCACGCGTACGTGCGCATTTCTACGTGCCTGGGCCGGAAACACAAGATGTGGAAAACACATGAAAACACATGATGACGATGATGACGATGACGATGACGATGACGATGACGATGATGATGATGATGATGATGA
>DF239921.1:52820-79560 GCA_000507305.1 Breviolum minutum Mf 1.05b.01 | reverse complement strand
GATCACAATGATGACGATGATGACGATGACGATGACGATGACGATGACGATGATGATGATGATGATGATGATGATGATGATGATGATGATGATGATGATGATGATGATGATGATGATGATGATGATGATGATGATGATATATTATAATTATAATTATAATCATATAAGATTCCAAAGTGACTATGTAAGATAATAAAGAAGAACATGACAAAGAAACCATAATATGATGACAGAGATGACGATGCCCAGGCCCCAGTGTAGCCTTTCCTAGCCTTGATATTCTCCACCGAGGCCGGTGAGAAGCCGGATCGGCACAAGTCACCGGAACCGGCAGAAGCTGTGGTGTTAGGTGTGCACGTTAAGGATGACGAAAAGGTGGGTTGTTCACAGATGGAGGTGGAGCTGGAATTTCTGGGAGATCCAAAAGACTTGGATAGGACTGGGTAACTAACGGAAACTGGGTGATACCGGTGGCCGAGAACCCCGGAAGTTTGGGAAAGTCAGGCGGTTCAGATGGTGGATATCCTATGTTCCCATTGTATTCACATTCAGAGAGAGGTTGGTTTAGATTCTTGAGGTTGTTTAGTAGCACTATAAAGGTGTCAAAACACATCTGCACGGAAGGAATTTCTACCAATTTTTTGATTTCCTGCGAAAAAAATACCACTTACTTCGGTTGTGGCTTCCAGTTGAAACCAGGACGAAGAAAACCACTTGTGTTCCTTCACATTGGGTGGTTTTCAACTTGGAAGATGCCGAAGTGGCTGCCGCCTTGCGGGAGGCCCATTGTTGGATGCTCCCAATCATGATTTACACCCTGGAAGATTAACATGGACCATAATGATGGAGGTTTGGAAGATCATTTTCCTTTCTAAATGGGTGATTTGTAGGTTCCATGTTAATTCTTCCAGGGTGTACAATGGGATCCTAGTACTCGTAATAGTAATTTGCTGAGGTAAACGGAACATGTTTTTTCGTTGGATCATTTACTACCTCGTGTTTTTTTTTCCTCGAAAAATGGGGGGAAAGGTTGAGTTGAAGGTACCCCCGGAACAGCTCGGTAACATGGGTCCAGCGATGCTGGAAATCCAGTTTCCAGCGAGATGTCGTTGGGGAGGTTCCAAATGTGCAGGTTGGCATCCACAATGAAGATCAACCTTTCTGGGAAGCGGTTTATCCACCTTCAGAGATGCGCGAGGTGGGGAAGATGGCGATGCAACTGTGAAGATCATTTGACAAAAAGAGTGCTTTGAATGGCAGTTGTAAGTCAATGACACTTAGAACCTTGTGTATGGTGAATTGTCAAGTTTCTGTGATGTGGTTTGAAAACATGGAAGAGATACGGAGATGGAAAGCATTTTCCCATCTGATTGCATTGCACTGTGACGAAATGTCTTATTCTTTTTCACATCATCTGAATTCAGTTTCAGATGTTTTCTTATCTTTGTGAAACCTCTGTCGTCAGAAATCAGAAGACTGTACAAGAAACAGACAGAATGGCATCGGTATGACATTTCTGCAATGAAATGCCAATAAATGGAAGGAATGAATGAAACAACAGAAAATCATGTATGTTCAGTTCAACCCAAAAATGTAGCCCTCTTTGGCACCCCTGAACTGCTTACGGCTGCTTAGCTCTTCTATCCTTGGTACAAGGTTTTCCGCTTGACCTGGTGTCAACGACGAGCCTTAGCACAAGTGCGCGCACAAGCCACCTCATTGCATAAGGCGAGGGAACTGCAGCAATGGCTGAAAGTCTGAAAGGCCGAAGAATGACATCTAGTAGCAGTAGTAGTAGTAGTAGTAGTAGTAGTAGTAGTAGTAGTAGTAGTAGTAGTAGTAGTAGTAGTAGTAGTAGTAGTAGGAGTAGGAGTAGTAGCAGTAGTAGCAGTAGTAGCAGTAGTAGCAGTAGTAGCAGTAGTAGTAGCAGTAGCAGTAGCAGTAGCAGTAGCAGTAGCAGTAGCAGTAGCAGTAGCAGTAGCAGTAGCAGCTGTTGCTGTTGCTGTTGCTGTTGCTGTTGCTGTTGTTGCTGTTGTTGCTGTCGTTATTGCTATTGTTGCTGTTGTTGTTGATGATGATGTTGGACATCGTAAACCATTCAAGTTGACTCCAATGACCACCATCTACCATCTCGCATTATTGTAAACAATCGCAAAATCAAAACATCATATTCTTATTGATAACATGTGATAAATCATTTCCATGCATTAGATTTTGCTTTGTGACTTTCCTTTGATTCATCCCTCCCACTTTTCGGATATTTTGAGTTCAAATGTCCAACTCTCCATAGGCAGCATATCCCCGTGTCTTGAAGCGCTTTGATCAATTGGGCTACAAGGATATGGAATTGCAGGCTGGATCGGGGTGACAAAGATGGAAAACTTCGGACAAAATGATGCTCTTGTGGGAAATTGCCTTGGTAGTTCTAGATATCCAATGTTGTACAGGATGGAAGGGATGTTTTTTTTTGTTGGCAACAACAAATATAGATACTATAAATTATGAATTGTAAGTCTTTCTGGAATCTGGATGTGACAGGCAGTTTTGAATTGGGTACAAGATCTTGCACCGGTCATCATCCACGTGCAAATTGTGACTCGTTGGCATAGCAGCACCTCTTTGTTCCTCCAAATCGGTCTACATGCGAATCAACATGAATTAACGATTTGCCAGCCATCCTTGGCACTCACTCCACCTGAAGTTCAATGAAATCATATGATTTTTCATAGAATATAGCAGACATGGTCCATGTAGTACTCACACAACACTTTTATACACTTCAAACATCCGCAATTAATATGTTATTCATGTCCTTTGATTCTAACATCTTAGTTTTATATAGTTTTATCATGTTTTATCTGTTTGTTGGCACTTGGACTGTTTGGTGCTCAGTTCTCAGCAATTCCAAACTTGAGGACACAGTGGGTCGCTTTTTGGAATCTGACGAATATTACAGGACCGGACCTCCACCAGTCTTGCAAGTTCATGTGCCTGCAAAGCTTAACGCAGCATCCAATGCCTTCAGGAATCAGTTCGAAACCAAGACTTCCAATGGCGCATTGGATGACGGTGATGGGACTCAGATTTTTCTTTGGCTTCGAGTTCCGAAGCCAAAAAACCATGTTGAAAGATCTTGAAGAGCTTCTCTTAGAATCTCCAAACGCTGTGGTAGGCTTTGATAATGGTTGATAAATGGTTGATATACATGCACTGTCAAGAAACATGGAGGTTGTATCCAATAGCAGGGTGAAACAACCAGCCGTGAAAGATCAGAGTCGACTCGGTCACTCGGCGCCAGGAAACCACATCCGGATTGGATGGGAGGAAGCCCTTTTCGGTGATGCTTATGATGCTGCCACACCCTTTGAGCGTTGTAAATATGGAGCTCTTAATGTCACTTTGCTATACTTTGCTGAAAAAACGGAAGTCGAATCTGAAGAAGCTTTCAATCATCCATGATCATCCATGATCCATGTTCTCAACTTGTGTTTTTTTAGCAAGGTCTAGGTGATCAAATTAAAGAAGAGGTCTGACATGTACACAGAGTGCCTCGGTGCATCTTTTCTGTGAACGAGCTTCTGCTTCAGGTCACCAATGACTTCGAGGGCGTGAAGTCTGCGATTCAATATGGAGATAGCCTCCTGAATTTTGTTTAGCTGTCAGTCATCCAGAGTCATCTAGATACAACTCTGACACCAAAGTCAATGCGGTTGCATATCAGAACAGTTCGTTGGATGGTGTTTCACTTGTTTGGAACTGTGTAATTATTTTGTGGATGGATGAGAGGCTATGAAAGGTTGGCTGTAAAACCAGTCCCATGTCTCTTGTCTCCTTGTTTTCAACAGTTTGCAACGGATCCCGCTTCGAGCAAAGGCTATTTGGTGCTGAAGGATGTTCGCCTACGCTGCAGCTTTGCAGCTACTGATTCTGGAGGAATCGAAGGCGCTACAACAAATGCAGGGTATGCTCTTCTTTCACTTTGATTCACACAAACAAGATACATATGAAACATGATGTCGTGGCCAATATGAAAGCAGTTCGAAATGACTGATGGATTCATTATTCTTGATTGCTGGATTGATTGACTTTCCATTGGGATTCACAAGTCTTTCAGTAGCAGGTCAGGTTGTCGAGTGTTTGGACTTGGAACACTGATAAAACCCTGAGTTTGTGGCTTCTTTCGAAGTAATTAAGGGTATATACACGCACAGTCAGTATATACCCATTATACTAGGGGATTCATCATTTATTTTTGGCGATGATTGGAACAGATATGAAATGATTGAAACCCTGTAGTATCCAAATGAAGGGTTTGGATGCTGCTCTTCAGCATGCGTGCCAATCTATTTGACCCTCGGAACACTTTTGGTACATACAGTATCCTTCATTTATCTACTTCAAATTTATATAATTTTATTAAGCCACTACCCACCTCTGTGCAAACAGATATGAAGGCAGCTTATTACCATTTATTACCCAACCCACAAGCATGAACTGCCAGGGTCAAGGTTGGCTGTGCTGGACAAATACGCACATGTCTTTTGGCTTCACTTGGAGCTGGTTTTGACATCGACATCGGTGGAACACGGTGGAGCAACATTGGTGGCACCCAAAACAATGATCAATGGGATCATTCAAGAACTTCACCCGTTTTTTCGTTGCACACCTGATCTTTTTAGAAGCTACTTGTACTGTGTAAATCACATTGTATATATACGTATATATATATATTATAAATATTATATAAATATACATATATTGATATGTAGTAAATACATGTATACATATACACAACATTCCGCCCAACAGAATCCGCATGCCACGGGTTTGCCACGTGGAGACCCTTCCAAGCTGCCCAAGCTATCATCATGGATCGAAACAAAAGCTCGTAGTCGTAATTATTCAATTTTCCTTTCCGACATTTTCAGGATATCCACAAGGTAGTTGATTTAATGTTGATTTCATTTGGTTCAGACTTTCCTATGTTTAATCTTTGATTCCTTTGATTTTGTTTTCATAGATCCAGGTCTTGGAAGAATACGATGATCATGAGATACGAAGCTTGGTAGAAGTAGCGACCGCTCCGGCACCACGGCCATCGGAAGAGTTGCCAAAGTTGATGAGAGGCGGATTTCCAAAAGGGGGAGGGGGCTTACGAAAAACAGACGTTTAACTATAGGGGTAGGGGAGGCTGGAGATATGATGGATGAATATGGATGATGGATGTTTCTGGAATTGTCAGGTTTTGGGCAGATGTTACCTGAAAAATTACGAGACTTATTTCAATTGAAAGCAACCTTGGATGATTTGTACAGCATAGAAATTGAGCTACCTTCTGTTTTTTTGAGGGGAGTGTTCGGAACAAAGCCCTCAATTAAATGCAGCTCATTTCAGGTACAGTGCTAGCATAAAAGTAAGGACATCTCGCCCAAAATGCTCGCGGAAACGTAGCAATTCACCTAGATTTTTGTCCTGGAACAGGCATGGATGGTTCTGATTTGAAGATACAATTTTTATCATCGCTAAGTGGACAATAGATTTTGCACAGTTGAGTGAAATTGCATTCTTTTGGCCCCTCTGCGAAAATGATGAACAGCATGTGGCCCTTTTATCTCTTGTCAGGGAGCACCGAAGATTGCAAGAAAGAGTGGGTGACCTTTGGCTTTCCACAGCTCAAGCGCAAAGAAGGCCTGGGAGGAAAACGGGACGAAGGGGCCCAGGAATCTTCAATCCACCAGCCAAACAAATCGATTCAGTTGAAGAGCCAATTCCAAATACAATGAATGAAGTTTCAAGTTTCCGAAGTACAAGGCTATGGATAATTTCATGAAACACCATGGGTTAATGGGTTCCGTGTCCAACAAGCCCATTTTGGGTTGCCTGATCGCCTTCCAAAAATTTCGCGTTGCGAAATTGAGGTTGTTTCTTCTTTGAAGTGGAGCTACGAGAAGGTTGCATCCTTCCTCAACTGGGTCTTGCTGGAGATCAATTTGTCCCAAAAGTGGGTGTGAAGAGTGTAACAGGCATTGGTGGCATTGGTGATGATGAATATAGTTGTGGTGTGGATGGCTTACATCGTGCCTGTCTGAAGAATGGTCCTATCAGCTCATGGAATGTGAGTTGGCCTTCTGGTGACAGTGCAGACTTTGTACAGATCGATTTTGATTGCCACAATCGCGAAAGGGAAGAGAAGGAGATCTTAGGAAAGACCGTGGTGGTAGGCGCCTTGACACCGGTTAAATGGTTCCTATCGGAGGTTTTGGAGAGGAAGTACCCCAAAGTTATGCACAAGAAACATGGATTTCCCTTGTATGCATGCTACTGTACCCTCCTCGTAAATAGCCCCAAAACATCCCAAAACTAGTACGTGCTTGCATAGTGCCATGTAACATCATGACACCGGAATCCGCAAAGAGTACTGTTTGCAGGATGGTTTAATTCATGAAAGCCATGGCTGTGTTCCCTCAACCCAGGTGTCTTGGTAGATTTCGACCGTGGTGCAGTGATGTTTGCATCAGATGGTGAATGGGGAAGTGCATGGAAGCCGCAAATTGTGGAGGAAGACCTTCCTTGCCACCTGGCAATCTGTTATAGAAAACGGACCACCTTTGTGGAATTCCACCATTGATGTTTTTTTTAATGATGATGATGATGATGATGATGATGATGATGTTGTTGTTGTTGTTGTTGTCGTTGTCGTTGTCGTTGTTCTGGTGTTTGGATTTTGCGTAATTCTATGGAAATTTCTTAGAGGCTTTGGCGCCGCTGGATAGTGTGGAGAACCAAAGGTTTCTGGGTTTTGTTTACCTTGGGCCAACCGGGGGTGTAACTCAATACCACGAAATATCCTTACGTAGTTTAATGAACATTTTTTGAAGAATTTCTATCTCAGTGAAGGTATCTTCTTCGAATTATGGGCGCATTCCCCAAAATTCCGCCGACCCTTCACCGACCCGAGGTTCACATGAGGGTCTCTTCCCCGCCATCTCGGTGAAGGGTTCCGCTGTCTTTCGCTTCGGTCCCGAAAAGGACTTCCGTTTTCCGCCGCCGACGCTGGGAGTTGAAAAATCGGCGGGTTGACCCGGAATCGGCTTCCATTTGGTGCAGAAAAAATTTGATACATTTAACGAAAAAGCCATGGTCCACATTGGACATTTGACGTTTATTATCCTTTTTTTGTTTCGGGAGGCTATAGTTTGTGGTGGGTGTAGCTTGAGTCCAATTAATTTTGAATGTGTGTTTCCCTTGATCAATTTTTGCGTGCTGAGCCTTTGGACCATAGAGACTCAAGTATGATGTACTTAAGTAATTTTAAGTAGTATTCATAACATACTATACAGTAAATAAACAACCTTCAGAACCTGCTGGCAAGGAAACCATTTGTGAAGGCACCAGGATTTCTGCAGCCTTTGTTTCGCGTTGCGTAGCATCAAACATGTTGTAGGTAAGTGCACATGTTTGAAGAAACACGTTTCTCATCAACAAATCAAGAATATTGCCCAAGACTAGTTCAAAGGGAAGCAATGTTTCAGACTTTCAACCCCCAAGAGTTTACTCTAAAAAAAACTCCTTCACGGTTAAAAATCAGATGCTGCTGGTGCCAACGTCTCAGGAAAAGCTTCTGCAACTACACCTTGTGGCCCCGGGCTGGACAAGGGGAAATTCGCCTCGACAACCCGGCTGTAGGCTGTTCCAATGTCTTGAACATCTACAAGGACACAACAGGAAAAAAATATGAAAAAAAAGATCAAACAAGTTTCTATAAATGAATTTTTCCAAAAAATAGGGGTATCCCCAAAATGGATGGTTTTTATAATGGAAAACCCCCATTAAAATGGATGATTTGGGGGGAAAACCCACTATTTTTGGAAACATCCAAATTAATTTTTCCAATTAGGTGTGTTACATAGCCATGGATGATGTTTTTCACCCCCTTCAGCTGATCCAGGAGGCTCAGATTCATGGCTCCGTTTCCCTGAAAGACCATGTCTTGCGACTGGTGGCCAACGAACGATATCGTCACAACACACGTAGTTGGAACATTCAAGCTACTTGGTAACTGAAAACGTCAGAAATTATTAGCTAAGTAATCGGCTATTTTGTAATTGATTACTTTACGTATATACTTGTATTATGTCATCTAATGATATATCATATTAACAATCATATATCATATTTTTAATACTAAAGTCTCCTATATGTTTTCTGCAAAAAAATCACATACTATATCTTCTCAATATTAATACTAAAGTTCTCACACAGAACAAAGTCTAGCAACAAAAATATGTTTTCCGCAAAAGCAGCTCAATGGGTCCCTTTCCGATTTGGTGCCATCATTTCATCATGGTTGCCTAGGTGGTGGCAACTCAAATATTCTTTTTAATTTTCACCCCAATCCCTGTGGAAATGATCCACCAACCAGGTGCGCATGTTAGATTCAGCGGATTCAGGTGACAGGTGCTGGACGTTGCAATGGCACTTACAAATGGTCAGATCGAGTGAACCGGCGTTCCTGTTATAAGTCGCCTTCTGGTTGCATCATCTACTACAACGAACAGGACAACCAGGTTGAAATGCCTGGAAAACCATTTTTTTAATGGTTGGTTTTAGGGGTATCCAGTTGATGGAAGATTCCACAGCAACTGGTTTTCCAGGTGGAGAGTTTGTTTGAATTCACAAAAAAATCAGAGTGCTTGAATCAGGTGAATCAAAGGAAGGTGGGTTGCGTGTTTACAGAAGCGGCAGTTGTTTCGCACTGACTGGAAGTCCTATGTTAGAGCAGATATCAGAGATATCACATGATATCTCTCGTGATGCTGTATCACCATGTATCACCTAATAGATCATTGTTTTTTTTTTTTTCGCATTATGTCCTACGATTTAGATTTAATTTTGATATTGCACCACATGACAGCATCGTCACACCATGACACCGTCTTCATACCATTTTCACATCAAAACGGCTCTATTTCTTGCGATTTTGAATACTGTAGGACGTATAGGGCTCAATAATGCTGACTTTAGTTGAATCATGAAATCGTATTGCCATTACAGGTGTATTCGCATCATGATTTTCAAAATTTATGATGCCCACTTGAATGTTTATTGATGAAGTCGTCCAGGACTCGTGTCGGACTCATAGATTTAGAGTTGAAAGACCCCTTGGATTAGCGGGGGGATACCTGACAGGACTCGTGTTGGCGGATGCACTTTAAAGAGGATTTGACAGGCTTTGTTTTTCAAGCTCCCATGAAGAAGGCACAACCCTACCAGAACCAAAAACATGGGGGGAAGAGATGTACTGTCGCGGGTTTCGGGTGGGTTTTGTAGGGAAATCCGAGATACAAGAACTTTGCTCCCAGAAACCTCAGACCATTTGCACCACATTTTCGGAATCTCTCCCCACTTTTCGGTGAATCAATGTTTGTAAAGGTGGCGACCCGATACGTTGGCAACATGGTGGGCAATAGCGAGCCTCCTCGTACGGGCTGGAAGCCTGCGAATGGCCTCCGAGGCGAAGTATGGATTGATATGGTTCATGATCCCTCATATGCCAGAAGTGTAAGAAGATGTAAAAAGAATTAATTAAGAAGATATATATAAGAGATTTTTGGTGTAACTTTTGGTGGTGTCTTTTTTTTTTCTTCAAGGAACCCATGATTTTCAAGGCTGCGTTCCGATGGAGATCTTCCAAAGGGCTCTGATGCAACGTGGTGTGGAAGAAGAAGATCTTGGAAAGATGACACAGGCGGCTGGTTCGGTGGAGAGGCAACCAAAACCCCAAGGGATCCAATTTTTTTGGGGGTAGAAATGATGGGAAGACGCCAACTTTCTCAACCTTTTTTTGGTGTTGGTGTTCAGCAACCTCAATGAACATGAAACTACGAAATTAGAATGATGGTAAGTTGGAAGCTCATTGGGAACTACCTGTATTTGGATAGCAAGTTGCCCAATTAATATAGTATATTTGGGGATTTGCCCAAACCCAGTAAGAGTGGGTAAATAGTCTATAGTGTCATTTATTTGAAGGGAACCCTACAAAAAAACATCCTTTATCCACTGTGAACCAGTGTTTTGGCAGCACCCAAGATGTATTCCCTAACCAGATATGTCCTAAGATTTCGGGATTTCCCCTATAATCCTATGACGTTGAGACCATCAATCCTACTTGATCGGGAGGGGTCTGGATTCTTAGGGATTATAAACCTGAACAATGAAAATAACCTGGTTGTTTGTTGTTTAGAGTATATCAGGGATTATGTTACTACCCTGTTATATTGGGGAATTAAAATAAACCTTTCTAAGGATCCCTAAAAAAAACAACCAGGATTCCATGGAAAAGTAAGGGACCCCGGGTCTTTTCATGACTTCACCTGCTTCCAGGTAAACACAACAAAACAACCCGGGCGGTTTCCGCCAGGCCTTACGTGGCACGGAGGAAGAGAAGGATCTCATTTTTCGAAAGTCGGGCGTGGCTTGGTTGAAAAGTGTTTCGGACGGAATGTGGGAAACACAACTGTTGAAAAGGATTTGTGTATTGTGTATATATTTACCCTACATGTACCCCATGACTAATTGACCAACATGTAGGTAAATATACCATATATATATATATGGATACATGGCAACTGGATATAACATTTGATGTGATTCTATGTTTGGTGTGTTGGGTACCGAGGAAACAACCTTCAAAGCTGAATGGCATCGATTGAAATGGCCCTCTGCAACACGTCCCCCTAGCGCTACTTTTGTGTGGGCTGAGGCTGGTTTGGAAACACACGGGAGTAACGATTGGAATCGAAACACGTGGAAACACGGTTGTACGAATTGTTTCACAACCTGAATCAGCTGATGTGGAAACTGAATTCAATTAAAAAGTACAAGAAACGAAAATACGCACATACACGTATTGCATATATTGGTATATTTTGCACATATATGTATAGGGAAATTCTTTAACAAAACAGTCATATAAATGGAATTATACAAATGTCCATCAGTCAAACCACCAGTTTCACTAATTGAATGAAACAGTTCTATCAAGGTCCATAGTCCTTTTCAAGAACTCAAATTTTGACTGTCGAGATTAGGACAAGTTACATGACAAGTTACATATAAAGATCAAAAAGACATGGGAGAATGATTTGTGACGTGAATTTTGTGACATGCGAAATGATCAGAAAAATGGCATCAATAATGGGTATTTTCTGAACACAATTCTAGAGATTGATGCTAATTATGAAAGCAATGGTTAATATGGATTTTACCCAATACATCAGACTTGAGGCGTTTGGAATTCTGGTGAGACGACATTTTTTGTATCAATCCCTTTCATACGGATTTTGTTGAAAATGCACCATGCAGCAAGCATCAAATTATGGATTGACTGGAGGCAACTACAGTTGAAGGCAGTGCAATCCTAATCCTGCCAATGAACTGGGAGGCAGATATACTATCCTCAATCCTCAACCGGTGTAGGATTTCAGCCATCAGTTCTACTTGGATGATCATTCCAATCATGAATGATTAGCTGGATTGCTACCAAAAAGCGCTTACAGTAAAATATTGCATTGTTTGTTGCCTACAAGTTGGGAAAGTTACTTCATGTGAACCTCTTGGGGGCTGTTGTTTTAAGCCCCCATCCATTCGGCCATTGCAGGTGGTAAGGATGGCTCAGGCTGAGATCTTGAAGACTATGGGTTTCTCCATGTCTTCAACGGTTGTTCCTTGTCGATTAGGGAACCGGTTGGCCATGCCAAAATCTGATCGTTTTTTGAAAAAAGTTTGAAGAGATTCGAAGGGGGAAAACGGACGATCATTGAAATCATCGAACTACTTTTTTTTTTTTGAAGATATGATGTAACTATAGAGATGTGGATCAGCTTCAGGTGGTGTCGCCGCAAGGGACGCCTGCTCATGGCACTTGGGAGTGTTTGGTCTCCTTGGGACCCAAAGGCAACGAGGAGATTTGCCTTGGAAGGTGGTGGGGGACCTGCCTTTTCTGACGGGGTGAAGGGTTCTCAAAGGTGGATACACTTCCATTTTCAAACATTTGGTATTATTGCCCAATTTCTATATTGGGACCCCTCAAAACTGTGCATTGCATGAGGCAATGCTTGAGAGTTCCTTGATTTAATTCACCGTTTTCAGGGTTCTCAACGCAGATGTCGCACACTCAGAGCTCTGGAGAAATTTTATTTTTGGAAGATTTGGCCAGAAACATCAGGATCTGTTGCAGACCAAGAGCCAAGAAGACACATCTATCTATTGATCTGTATATATATAATATTGATATTGATATCATCTATAACTATGTGACTCGATACTCGTATGACCTCAAATGTGACACTCATCCACGGCAGAATCTCTCTCAACTCGATTGCTTTGTGATTGCCACTTGTTAGGAGCCTGACAGCACTGGGGTCTCTGTCCATGTCATCAACCTGCAAGGCCCTTTCTTTTTCATTAAACCAATTTGTTCGTCCATCCCATCAAGTCGTGTGCTGCACCCAAAAACATGCAGTCAAACCTGGGATTTCGTGGATTTCATCTATGGTCACAACAGCTTTTCTTGCTCAAATTGGCGAAGCACATGGCCTTAGAATCCGGTGATGTCAAGGTCAACCCATGTCAACCCGGCCAACCCCCAGGCGTTGGAGGAAGGCTTGGAAACAATTCCATGTGGTTGGAAGTATGTCTCAGTTTGTCTCATCCTTCCTTACCTGACCTGAATGGATCCCTCAATGGATTTGTTTGGCCAGGATACACACTTCATTTGGAAGAAATGGGATGATGGTCAGTGACGAATGCAGGCCTAGCAGTTACTATCGGTTTTGTCCGCCGCATGACCACCCAACAAATGCAACTGCGAGCTGGATATTGGCTGATTGTGCCTCTTTCAGCAATCCACTTGGCATTTGCTATCTTGTCCTTTTCTACTGGAACACTGGGTGGCCATCCGGAGTGAGGTTTTCTTGTCCGGAACCTCGCAAACAGTCCTTCAACCCAAAACACCGGGTACGGATATCCATACCCGGTGGTTTGGGTTGAAGAACTTGGAATGATGAGTCCGTGGTTGCCCTTGACGATTGTGGCACAAGTCTTCATGGGCAGCAGCTACGTGTACAGTTCCAAGTGGTCAACCGACATGAACTTGTTCTACTCGCTGGGTGACTCCAATGTCTTCTTGACTCTCCAAGTCTACTGCCGCAATGCAGAGGCAATTGGTGGCCTCTTGGGAACTTACCTTTTCACCTTGAACCCGATCGCGCCATTTGCATTCTCAACCGGTCTGACCGTTCTTTGTTTGGTGCTGTACACTGTCGAGTCGGCTGAGGCAAAACGCAGTCGCCGCAAGGGGATCAACAGGGTCAGCAGCTGGATGTCCGATGCAGGAAACCGAAAAAGTCAAGCGAGGAAATCTCAAGCTGCGAGGAAATTTATGGCAGCCAGGAAATCTGAGGCAGATGAGGCAGAATGAGGCGACAGCGTGACTGCGCGTGCAAATCTCGCCCATTTAACATCACCCTGTCACTAAAATGTATATGTTAGCCAGGGGGGAAGAGATTACGCATCAAACACTTACATCATTTTACATCATTTCACCATATTCCACCATACATTTTTCAGAGGGGTGATCTTCTCTAGAAATGGAACCCTGGGTATGTTCCATCTTTGGATTTTGGGGTTATGATGCTCCTAACAAAAAAGTGCTTCAAAAAGAGCAAGACAGGGTGATCATTTAGCACCAGTAAATTCCTTGTCAGGGATTGCATGGGCGGAGTACTGATTTTTCCTGATGTTTTCCGCTAAGCGGAAATGCAAAAGAATACACCGTATGTATATGCATGAGATATACGAGACACTGGCACTGTCTTGGCTGAATTGAGCTGAGATGTGCGGGGCTTTTGGGTTCCAAAAGACATCCTTTGCTGCTAGCTGCCACTCAACAGTCATGCCGGCCATGGTTCAGGTGCTGAGGAACTGCTGGAAGTTTTCTCGCCTATGACCTGGTATGATGCCGGTGCTGGAGCGTTGTGTACTGCAAGGATTCACGACATCTACAGTGCCTAGGATAGCAGATGGCAGTTTCAGTGCATGCAAGCAGGATGAACACCAAGTGAATGATGGGATTCAAAAAACATCAAAGAACAGTGTGTATAGTGTAGAGGATGCCTTGCGCCTTGTGCTCTTGTTGGAAAATTTGGTTGGGTGAAAGGTTTTTGTTGGGATAACTGGGCCCAATTCTTGGAGGGGATTGATTTCAAGGCCGTTAAACAGAGTCATATCAAGGGCATATCATGGGACGTTGATGCTGATAACTGATGTTGCTTCGACCTGAGGTTGGGTTGGACATTGTGAAGACCCAGTACCTGGAACGGTGATCGAGAGGCCCCTCCTTTCCAGAGATTCAAGTTTCGGGCCCGGAAAAACCTCCGTCAACTCGGTGTCCATCCCCCAATTTTTCCTGTTCAAATTTGCATAACCTGAATCCTTCGCCGGGTGTGAAATTTGAGCCCCTTAGCATCCCTTAGTACGGATCCAGGGGTTGAAATTCGATACCCCTTGGAGTCCAGGTGCCGCTTTTTCAGTCTCACACGTATACCTCTGCCACGTCAGGGGATTTGGGACCCTTCGCCGTGTGCAGTTGGATCTTGATGCATTGACCAGGCGGGAAGATTCATGAAAATTCTTGAGAGATATGAAGAGTTAATAAATGATATTGTTATCCTGAAAGATGGTTTATTATTAGAGTTCGCGGGTCCTATTCCAAAAGATAATATAGGTATTGTGAAATTAGCAATGGAAAACATATAACACTTGTAATTTTTGCAAGCTATAGATTACGAAACGTTAAAGAATTTATGGGTAATGTAATTAAACAAAATTGTTGTTTCAAAGCTTAAAAATGAAGAATGTAAACAATATTTTTCAAGTAAGATTGAAAATGATTGGATATGAATGCGTGCGCGATATTGCTATGTATTATGATATATAGTCATAAGTATTGTCATTGTCAAGAAAAACATGATAGCTCTTGGTAATTAATCTGGTGTGGATTCGATCAATGGATCAGCGCCCAAACAAGCTGCAATGTATTTTGTATTGGGTGCTGTCGAAGTCTTGTTGTGAAGTTGGCGACTAAGATATACACACACACACATCGAGTTTTGAGCCGAGGGGACTCACCACCTTCACTACTACAAAAGTTCGTGGGCCTGGCAGGAGCGACCTCTTTTGGGAACTGCAGGAGCAACCAGAGGCGCAACCAGTCCCCGTCAGCATGGAGAATTCCTCGGATTTTTTTGCGATAGGGCTCTTTTGGGAGTTTTTGCGTCCAAATTTTTTGGTAGGATTTTTTTTTCTGTTTTGTGAGCTGAATCGCAATGCACAAAATTTTAACAGGTCAAGCAAGATAACCCAAAATAATCTACACTTTTCTTGGGCATTTCTTCTTGTTGAGAGATTCAAACAAGACACACATTTTTGTTTTCGACTGTGCTGGCCAGTGTGGGTTTACTCGGGCTCAAGGGTTTTCCTGGTGAACTTTGATCGAGCCATGAAGTTTTTCTTCACTGTGCTGGCCATCAGATGTCTTTGCTTAGATGCTGGCCCTGCAGTATCCTTACAGGATCCTGCGGGCCAAGAACTGATATTCTTGAGACTGGCTATCAATGTGGCCATGGCGGGACCTTTTGCCCTAGTTGAAAATGAGAGTCTCGCCTGAGTTTCAGGCTTCAAATTTGTCCAAACGTTTTGGTATGTTTTTGCCATATTTTGGTGATCTTGGTTGATATCTCATTGCTTGATGTATGGGAAATGGTGTTGCGCATGTTAGCGCATGTCAATGTGTTGCCCAGGATGGTTTTTCAAAATCCTCAAGACAGAAGAATGGAAGGCAAAACAAGTGGGTGGTGATGCTCTCGTGGAACCTGTCAGTCGGGTTTTCTGGTAATTATCACTGTTTGTTTGAGGAAGTTGTAAAAAGAAACCATGGTAATGTTAGAGAGAACAACCTGTTTTTATCACCATGTGTTGAAAGCAGTACTGTATTTGGATGTTCTTGCGATGTCTTATTTAGTTGTGGGGCATGTGTTTTTGTCAACAAGGCGATGGACTTCAATAGGTGATCAACAAAACACCATCTCAATCTTGAACATGTATGTTTGTGTACAATTTGAATTGCATCATATTTTGATTATCAGCAGCAATATCCAGGCCTGGAGGTGTAAATTACCATGTGATGCAATGGCCAGGTCGCTTTTCCTTCGCCCTGCCCATGAGTGAAGGGTCGGCGGCAATGCCCAGCCGTTTAGCCATGGAAATTTCAGGCAAACTGATGGAAGGTGAAGTGGTAAATCGATCCAAAGCACAACGAGTTTATCGAAACTTGGTGACAGATTGAAGGCGACAAACATGGATAGCCGTGGATGATGTTAAGAAAATTGGATGGCACATTCCCTGTTACCCAAAAACCCTTTGGGTGCTTAACAACCTAACAGGGAAACTCACCATCAGAAGCAGTGTTTTATTGGAGTATCCCCGCTTCCCCCCCAGTAGAATTTGAAA
This sequence comes from Breviolum minutum Mf 1.05b.01, assembly GCA_000507305.1. Classification (NCBI taxonomy): domain Eukaryota; class Dinophyceae; order Suessiales; family Symbiodiniaceae; genus Breviolum; species Breviolum minutum. The sequence continues at coordinate 62,991 of DF239921.1, read as the reverse complement.
CAGGATTGAAGATTGATGAAATGTCATAGGAGTTTTGGGGGAGTTTCAGTGTGGCAAAAGATCTTCTAAGCAGTGATAGTCCCAAACATTGAAACCAGCAGTGATATTCGGAGAGCTAAACAGTTTGTGATGATGAATTTCCTTACGACATGAGGAGCTCAAGAGCCTCTACAGATGATATCACACAGTTTTGGTTTGTTTTTGTTTCCATCTGCTTTCTATTTGATGGATGGAATGATATTCAAAATATGCCAATGGCACCCTGACATCAAAAGGATATACAAGGATATTTTGCAACTGCAAACAATCGATGCAAGGAGTGAGAAGTCTACAATTTCTAAAACCAAGCCATGAAATTACAGAGTGTATAATCTGCAGAGGTCACATCTCAAAGGAGGATTACTGTCCTAGGAACTAACATATCCCCCCACCCAAGGCATGTTTGAGTCGATGATTTTCCCATTTTTGCCGTTTGGTGGGTCCCATCTGATCGTTCCTGGCGGATACATCCCAGGAGAGATCCTACATGAGGCCCGGGATCCAGCTTTGTTGGAGCAGAGTGCAGGAAATATCTTCACGGCGCGGGTCTTTCCCATTGAGCCTTACGCACCTTTGGACGAATATAAGAGGTTCCAAAGAAACTATCGAAAAATCAGGGTCAAAACATGTTAAAACACTTAGTTTTCCACATGGTCCTTTTGGAAGTTTCTGGTTGCCAACCGTTGTCATTCTTGTCTTCCTTTTCCGCAATTTTTCTATCACGTTTTCAGCTGGGCTGAGGCAGTGGTTCGACTCATCTTGTCTTATGCCATCACACTGCCATTGAGAGATTTACATCGAAGGCTTCAGATCCCTTTGGCTGGATTGCCAGAATCTTTGCAAAGCAAAGCTGTGTGTGTGTGTGTGTGTTTTTTAATGAATTCATGTTTAATTTCATCATTCTGATTACTCACGTGTGGATTTATGATGATTTATTACAAGTATAATATCATGTTATTTATTGTATTATTGTTATGTTTGCTTGATTTTTGAAAGACCCTTGAGAGCACTTCGAACCCGTAACTTTTACTATGCGGGGTTTCCTTGTGCGAAATATGACCACTCCCTCGGTCGACACCGTGTCCCGTTGGACTTAAAACTACTGTAGTAGGTCCCCTGGGTCCCTCCCTGGTCAGCACAGTATTCCAGTCCAGTTTCATATTCATAGTCTTCATTTGAATCTTCCAAGTTTGTGAGATTTCTGAGCAGCTTCGAAAAAGTTGTTCTTCTTCGAAAAAACTGTTTTTGATTCTTCGAAAAAGAAGTGATGATTCATCTAAGACCAGTTTTCATTGGCTATTTTCCTATCATGTTATTTCTTTCTGCTTATCTGCAGCAAGATGTTCGCAATCCCTATGATCCACATCCACCAACATCCACCAACGACTCAATGAGAGGATCATTTTTTGTTGCTAAGGAAATTCATAACTTCACTTTTGCCGCCAGCGTGCAACAGTTGGGTTTCGGCTTGAGTGCCAATTGCTCCTTTCCCAGTGGCACAAACCTCCCGATGATCTTGGAGAAACTTCGGCCTAACCACCTGGATTTGTTGGGGCATTTGGGGTATTTCGAAGCTTCAACATGGAAATATCAGATATGAATGAGATGTCAAGTTGCCAAGTGTTAAAGCCAAGTTTCCACCCCCATTTTTTGAGATAATATTAAAAGACAGCTTCCACCCATTCTTCCTTGAACGCTTCCATGATTGTTAACCAGGAACGGTGCAGTGACTTTTGGAACAGAAGAGATGAATTTGCTTCCTACCAGCGACATATATTTGGATGTTTGGGAACCTTTAGCAACAACACGTAGCTATTCAGTTGGAGGTCAACTGGTCACAAGCTTCATCATCACTGGAGACCTGGAAAAAAATGACACGCTTTTCGAACCAGAGATTTGGCATATCTATATTGATACCTCAGCCTCCACGGCGGATTCCTTCTTGGCAACCATGGTTTTGAAGGAACGATATAAATCTCCGGGGATATTTTCCGGAGTTGTTTTTTTCTAATTGTTTTGTTCTATTTGTTTTATGTTTGTTCAATTTGTTTGAACTTGGTTTGATGATTATGAATTATGAAAAATTATGAGGTTTTTAAGGTTTACAATTTGTTGGTAGACTTTTTGTTTGTGTTTGTTGGACAAATTCCAACACAGTCTTCGAACTCCACGAAGATGTCAGGAAGTTGCTAGGCATGCGGCATGTTCCACTGTTTAGGTCAACCCCAGATTGTCCAACTGTGTGCTTGACAGCTATATTTTTTTTATCAATTTATCCTCCCCAAAGCAAACAGCTTGTGGAAAGAAAATAACGACTTTTCAGACAACCTGAGGTAAGACTTCCGGTCATTGAAGCTGTGTTGGGACAAGTGCCATCCACCACGATAGAGGTCAAGGTTTTTGCTTTTGATATCGAAGTGGTTGAAATCTTCGCTGCACAAAGTGTTGCGGAGTTGCTGGGACAAGGAAATCAGTCATTTTTTTTCCACGTGATTTTGTTTTTTTTCCCGAATTCTAAGAAGTCTAAGATGTATCATCCCGCCCGAAATCACAGAAACATCAGGTGTTTCACTTTGACCACTGTAAAAAAACACAACAAAAATCATCGAAAAATTTGAGGTTGACTCAGCTGGCCTCTAGTGTCCAGAGTACGTTGCAGCAGCGTCTCCCGTTGGGTGCCACTGACTTTCAGCGTCTTTTGAACCACGTGGAAACTCAAGTGCCTTCGAGTGGTCAGGAGTTGGGGACTTGGAAGCCGGAAGGGCTTTACGGCAGAAATGAGATGATTCATGAGATGATGAATTAATGAGAATTGTATCATGTTTTAACTTTATATTCTTATCGTATTGATGTATCTTTGTGTGCTTCACTTTGTTTCATAAAGAGAACTTCAAGGTTATGAGAAGAGCGATTTTTATGTTTTGCTTTCTAGACCAACCATGTGACACTTGCATTGTTATACCATGTTTGTTTCAGGGGCTTGTTGATGGTTGCATTCTTTTCTTTACCTCAGCGGTTTTCGGACAGGAGATGGGTGTGCTGATCCTCAGTGATTGTATTGCCACAGCCAACGAGAGGGCAGCGCAAAAACTCGGGCAACTTCTGATACTTGGGCGGATCCGAACCAGATTTTTTTTGACATTGCATTTTTTTTTACGGAGGGAGATTTTGATACCTGGACCTTAGGAAGGGGTGCCAAATGGATGGGAATTTTGTGCCATTAAGCAATCCCTTAGGGTTATAAACACCACCCAATTGGAGGGTGCTGGTAGTTTGTCAAAAGAAATTCCATGGCAGATTCCAAGTGGAAATTCAAATGATCTTGGAATCTCATGTGCGAGGATTTTCTTGTTATGAGAACATCTACCACGCTTAATGATGAATTGTGATTTGGAAGACTACTTTCCTTTTGGGAAGGCATATTTTCAGTGGACATGTTAGTTTTCCGGGGCATATTTGTCATGGAATGCTCGGAACGAATCCATACGAAAACCAGTTGCTTTTCAACTAGTAGGCCAAAACCCAAATTTCCAAAAGATGCATCGTTTTATCTAAGCAATTGTGGGGCCCCCCCAAAACGAATGCAAGGTTGATTCTGTCAACCAAAAAAAGCAGGCTCTGGATGGAAACTCAGGAGGGATAAACCTGGTAAAAAAAAATTAGCATTTGCTAACCACAAAACCACCCTCCACTTCCATCGGAAGAGCTGCCTATCCATAGCCTTTTGTTGAGGACACCGGTGCCTGGTCGTGTGGTGGAGGTCGGTGTGATTGGTAGCAAGTTCGATAGTCCCTTGGGATCTGCCATTGCTTCAGCTGGAGCAGGACGCAACTGGGCGCGACAGGGATGATGTCTAGGAGGTCAAGTTTGATGTATGTATACATAGTACTGTACAATATGTACGGATGTTTTTTTTTTTGTGTAGTAAAGTAAAAGCTGAAATATTAGCCATCTTGAGCCCCTTTTGAATTTTGGCCGCAGGAAACTACTGTATGTAATGATTTGTAGGGCTTGGATGCGGCTCGAACATGCCTTCTTTGTTGCTGTTTTGGCGAGTAAACAACTTCAAAGAAACCACGGTCAACTTGAGAGGAAAGACCCACATTGGCCTTGGAACTATGCTAGCTTCTAAGATTCAATGCTTGTGACAGTCATTCCTGTGTGAAATGCCTTAAGTATCCTTAAGTAACGAAAACCGCATTTCAACACAGAAGTTTCTCAAGATGACTTGATCAGATGATCAGATGATTGTGATTTTCAAAGGATTCATGGATTATATGATCAGTTTTTGGTTAACCAAACAACCAAACAACCAGACCTCCAGTCAAACCGGCCTTCCTGCTGAGGTATTGTTCAAATCCCCTTGACCTCCAAAGATCTATCCAAAGTTGCCCTAGAAACCTGGTCGCAGTTGACCAAGCCGATGGGTCAACGTGGAGAACTGCAGAGCAAGATGGGGAGCAACTCATGGATTTGGCCCGAAACGGCCTTTGATTTGCATGATGCTTGGTACTGGCCAGGTGGCTCCATTTTTTCCAACAGTTTTCTGTTTTTTTTGGGGAAAGTGTCTTACTGTCTTGATTCTGATTTTTGAGAAGGCTGATGGGGTGATGAGGGAATTAAGGTAAAGCTCTTAATTCAAGCAGTAGAATGAAATATGAAATCGAATGACATCACTTTTCAGATTCCCAACCAAGTCACCAGTGATGTTGTGGGAGAAAATGTTCATCAATGCCATTGCGGGAGGGTTGCAAAGATCATTGCAATTATTTGGCAACATAAAGCGGTTTGTCTTCAGCTTCTGATCATCGAAGGGCGGGCGTGTTTTTCCGAGGATGGGGATGAATTGGTCGTCTTCAGCGGAGGAGAAGGCAAATTTGACATGGAGCAGATTTCAGTCGGGCTGCCATTGTGAACATGTACCATATGTATATATGGGTACCCATGTGTTATTACATGTTATGACAACGCTCTTGACTTGACCACTTCTTACCACTGACAACTATTTGCAAGTAGGGTTGCGTGCAATCATTCACTTGTTTCTACATGTTATGAATGTAAATAAAGACGACAACTACAGAACAAAGACAACAACATCAACATCAACCACAGCAGCAGGGACAACAGCAACAACAACAACAACAACAACCACGACAACGACAACGACAACGACAAAGACAAAGACAACAACAACAACAACAACAACAACAACAACAACAACAACAGCAACAGCCACAACAACCACAACGGCAACGGCAACGGCAACGGCAACAGCAACCACAACCACCACCACAGCCAAAACCGCAACCGCAACAGCAACCAAGAGCGGCAACAGTAGCAGCAACACAAACATGGTTATGAAGAAGAAGAAGAAGTAGAAGGAAGAAGGAAGAAGAAGAAGCAGAAGGAGAATAATAATATAAAAAAGAAGAAACACCATAAAACAAAATGAGAATAAGAAAAAATGATAAGAAGAAGAGCAAAGCAAGAAAAAGAGTATCAACACCAGTTCTATCAGATCATACCTCTCTATGCCATTCCGCTTGTGTAACGTGGACAGGTCTAACGTTGGCAGCACCAGAACTTCAGCTGGGATCTGTGACTATGACCGCTCCAAATATGGAAGCTGCAGGTCCTGCTTTCAGCGCTTTGCTCTCCCGTGAGGCCTGGAGAAAAAAAAGCGAGCGAACCAAACAGTGTCACGTAATGACATGGTTGAAACATGATGATACGATGCATGTGTAAGTTTGTTGGATGAATTTGCCACATTGTCGACCTTTTGGTTTTTATCAAACAGTACCTGTCCATATGTTTTCAATGAATGTTTGAAACCACCTATGACTTCAAATCCACCTCAACAACGGTGGCTGCCAAAGCACAGGCCTCACGGGCGCGACTGGAATTGTTAGAAGCGACCCGTCAACTGGCGACATCTGCGGCAGCAGCCAAGGCAGTGGAATTTGAGCTCGTGCGCCTTTCTGAGCAATCTCGTGTCATGACACCTCACACTGCCACTTTGGCTCATCTTTTTTTTTCTTCGGCAAAAGGAGGGGCTGTTAGGTTATTAACTGTTATAACTTATATCTTATATCTATCTTATGTTTATCTTGGCTTATCAATAGTGATGAGTACCTTCGACTAGCTGCTGGGTGGTGGATGTTGGAAAATGAATCAAGGTTAGATTTATCACATCTTTATATTATTAAAATTAATGAGCATGATTGGATTTTATCAAGAGAGACAGTTCTTGCATCTTTTCAAACTACACTTCTTTCATCCTCTTACTATAGCTTTCTTTTTGTAAACAATCTCCAAGAACCTGCACCAATTTGGAGTTGCTTCAAAAATTTCAAGGCCTTATTGGTTTTAGAGACCGACGAAGATTATGTGCGTTTTGGTATTCCACAAGATCGACTCACACCCATCTTGACCGTGACTTCCACTGGTGTGGCCCTAACGGATCGGCAGAGTCTTCCATTGCAACCGTTGCCAACCGGATTGACCCCGCAAGAACTGACGCAGATCACGGGATTTTCTGAATACAATGATACAAATACATCGCAGACGTGTGAGGTGGGTCAGAGTGAATGTCAACTACAAGTGCCTAGGTGTTATGAAAAAAAGCTCAGACTAAAATGCCGTTTCGTTTGTGTTTTTAATTTTATGAAAACATATGTTGGGTGTGTTTTCAATCTCCAACAATGATTTTGAGTCTTGGATGTGATGGCGGAGATGAAACGAACATTGAATCCAAGGGACAAACAGTTTTGCAGAAAACATGCTTCACAGGCTTAGCATCATTGAAAGATCGAAGAACATCTTTCCAACGTGGGCTGGTTATTGTGATTCTTTCCAGGAAGTGGTTGGGATGTTTCTTGAGATGATCCATTATCCCAATTATGTCAAGGAAATTTCCCAAAAAAAACAAAAAGGTCACTCCATCATTTCGCGGTCGACAACAACAAAATAAGAAACATCTATAGTTAATGACCAATGTGATCGTAAATCCCCAATTCCTGGGCTTAATTCCCCTTCCCAACTGGCCTATATAAATGGCTAACACAAATAGAGGTGATCCTAACTACTTACGATTCCTGGGATGATCCTCCTTACGTATCTCCATCCTTTCCCACTTCAAGGCCGATGATGATGTCACGTTGCAACACATCGGGGGAGACCCTGATATGGCTGGATCATCATCCAAGGCGCAGGCAGGTGACACAGGGAATTTGCATCAAAGTCGCACCGTTTTTTTTTTGGATCTCCAAAGATTTCCAAAAAGAAAAATCTCCCCAAAATAGATCCCTAGTTTAGTCATGGACCCAAAAAGTAAGTTCATCTGAAGCCACCATCCACCATCCCCATTCGACAAGAAAAGGCCTTTTCGGTGACCTGGTTCCTGCTTTTCTTCTTGTGCCACTCAGCTTTGAAACTCAGCTTTGGGACTGTTGGGACATATATGTATATATATATATATACACATATATACACATATCTTTGGTCTACCCTCCCACCCAGTAACAGCCACTAAATGAAGGTTAAGGAGGATTCCCTACTAAAAATGTAATCGTCTTGGTGGTGACGATTGCATTCTGGGTGGGGGAAAAGGGTGGGATCCAATATCGTCCATCCATTTGAACTGGTGACATGAAAATTTGTATCCAAAATTGATGCTAGATGCTTCTTGCATCTCTTCAAAAGGAATCTGGAATGCGCTTCTTGGTGCCTTAGTTTGGAAATCCACAAGAAGCTAGTCAGCTAGTAGCAGCTTGAAATCCTGAGGTGAAATAGATCCATTTGAGGGTGGACGCTTTAACCGATTCAAGTTCTCCTGTTTTTGGCATCCAAACCCAGCTCCTGGAAGAGACTTTTCATTCCCTTGTTTCCTTCCATGACTTGAACCACATTGGAACCTTTTTTTTTGAAAGATCCCTTTATACCTGGGTGTATCCCTACCAGTTCTTGGCAGTCGGATGTTTGGTCTGCAGAATTGCCTGCCAATTGTGAGGCTATTAGTAGCCCTATCTAATCAATGTAGATTGGTTTGATAAGGATACCTCACCTAAATGGTCCAGTTTCACTGACTACTTGGAACTTTGATGAAACTTAGACTTAAAAGATAGGTAATGGATGAGAATGACATGACAACTTTACATCCTCAGTTTCCTTAGGCATAAAACACTCTTCAGTAGACTTCATGGATCACTTTGATTCCATCTTCCCTTAGGCTGCCTGGACTCCGTCTCCTCTGCTTGGACAGACCTCCAGACAGATGCCCAAACTCTCGTGTCACAGCACGGATCAACTGGGCCCACGGAACGACGGAGAGAACTGGCTCAGAAGTATGCTGCGGCCTTGTGGACGCAACGAAATGGGGACGCATTAAGAGACTTAGAGACACTGGGATGGGGGGATGGATGGTTGGCATCAGGATTGACCTTGCCTGTGTTGACAATTCTGGCTTGTGAAAGATCACTGTTGTGGTTGAAGTTGGGATTTTTGTTGGGGTGGTGGGATGGTTTGTCTGGAAGATTGCTCATGAAGATTCATGGTTAAAAACGCCTTTTTGAACAACGACCTATCACGATTATGGCGAGTGCAATCTGCCAACAGAAGAACGATGCCTTTCACAAGTCTTGTTGCCATTGATGTGGCGCTCGAGCATGAGCGTATCTCTTTGAGAACCACAGCACCAAATCGAAGAAGGAGGGTATGTGGAGGTTGATCTTCAAACATGTGCCCATGTGATCCCAGGAAACTATTGTTCCACGTGGATGACCTGGGATCCTTCCAATGATTTGGCCTTTGAGTATTTGAGCAAAGCTGCACAGTAGCTTGGCAGCTGTTAACCGCTGTGTGCGATGGAGATGGCATCGTGTGTTTTGGTGGATTTTTGTGTGTCATGATTCGGACCAAAGACTGCCAAGATTTGATGTTTTCGTTTAGGGGGGATGGTAGTTTTTTTTGTTGGATCCGTTAAGATCACCCAATGAGATCCCAACTTTCAGCTCCTACCGGGCCGTTTAGACGCCTCCAAGTTTCTCCCATCTTCGGAGTCCTAGCCTTGGCACTGGCAGGCTTTTGGGTGAGACGACCTTGGCCCTACGTGCTGCCACTTCCATTGCGGAGGTGGCACCTCGCAATAGTGAGCAGCTGCTGCGTGGTGCCTGGCTAACCTTGGCGTTGGATACCACGGAGTCTGTGTCCTGGGCCACCAAATTGGCCTCGAGGTCATTGGAAGAACGGGAGGAGTTTGGGGGTTGGGGGATCAGAGATGGAATTTTTGGATGGATGTCTGTAGATGTCCTGTATACAAGTAGTCAGGTATGTGCACTATGAATGAATATACATTGATGTGTTTGATTGTTCAAGCTATTTTTTAGTTTATGACAAAGATGGTCGTATAATTATTCACCTTTGAGATTATGCATGTGTTTTGTGGGGAAATGGTGTCGTGTTTTATCTCTAGCATACATCAATCTAGCAAATTCATGAGGACTTTTACCTTTGAAATAGGACAATGTGAACACCTACCGTGCTTTAGCGATGGCTCACTGGAAAGCCAACGATTTTCTGGCGGCCGGCAAGACCTATGCACGAGCTCTGAACACGAAGTTTCATGAAAGGTATGGAGATGTCAAGAAGATCCTGAGAGAAGAAGCTGCTTTACTGTTGCGTAGTATTCAAGATTCTTCTCCCAAGATCTTTCAAGATTTGACCTCATCGGAGCTGGCATCTGTACCTCTTACAGAAGGCAAGGACATTACCTTGTGGATTGCACTGTCTTGGCTGACAGATGCGAATGATGTGGATCTTCACGTCATTGATCCGAATGGAGAGGAATGTTACTATTCCCACAGATCCACCGCTTTGGGTCTCCGCCTCATGGTTGAATTAGCATGACTTGACTTGAGGATAAAAAACATGAATGGCAGAAGTGGTGACAGGTAGTGAATGGCAAAGACAAATGATGATGAACATATACAAACATATGATAATGTGATATGCATATGAATGATGATGACGATGACGATGACGATGACGATGATGATATGATGATGATGATGATGATGATGATGATGATGATGATGATGATGATGATGATGATGATGATGATGATGATGATGATGAT